>CM052253.1:5274029-5344268 GCA_028455795.1 Lasioglossum marginatum | reverse complement strand
TTTTATCTTCTCAATTTTGCTATAAATGCATAAAGATCCGCAATCTACTTATAACACTCGTGTATATTATATATTATTCAATCCATGTTTATATTATACATTTGTTTCGTTAGATTTGATTGTGAAAGTGAAATCATGGAGGATCGAGTATTTCTAAGCCTATACAGTCGAGTTGGAAAGTAAGTTAACGATTGGTAAATTGATGAACGAAATGTCCGAGATCATTTGAAGGTCATAGTGTACCATATCATTGAACTTGTCTTGAGCTACAACACTAAGTTAAAAACATTTGGGGCCACTTAAAGAACCTTGAAAACGCCAACAATCAGAACATTTTTGTGTATCGCCATATTTGTGTATCATCTATCTTCTAACGGAGCTAGTTAGGTAGCATGATTAACCAACACATTTCTCACAGTTTACCACAAGTTCAAATTATATTGTATATTACATTGTCGGCTCGAAGAAGAGTATCTGAACAGAGCTTTATTTTTAATTCAATTAATAATCATATTGATTGTCCCTCACTCGTTATGCAAATCAATTTTTACGTACCTGAACGTGTTTTGAGATCTAGAGTAGGATTTCAATCTAACGAGTAGGATTACAACCTAACCGAATCGAATCGAATCGAATTATTACAAACTCCAACATTCTTTATAATAGTATTAATTTTTTTTAATGGTTTTAATCGTTGCACACTTTCAAAAGAAAATTACGTAGGATTAACTGATAATATCATTACCTTTATTCCAACAGTTTCTGTGCATGTCCCTTCTTAATTAATTTAGGTTAAGTCTTTGTTCTATTGCAAACACTTGTGTAAAAGGACCTCAGTCCGTTTATAATAAATATAATAATAATATATTGTACGCTGCATATCGCTGAAAGATCGCCGATGGTCCGAGCTGATTGAGTTCGAACAGCAAACACACGAGCATCGGAATCCGTATCTAGTATTGATTCGTAAGGCACGATGACTGCGCGATGGCTATAAATAGGAATAAAGAAGGGAATGATAAAACGGTCAGTTAACCGTGCAAGCCCGCACGCGTCAATACGGCATAAATATTAGCTAAGCTAATTTATAGAGCGGCGATAGGGACGGTGTCAGTGGAGGCTTGAATTAGAAGGAAACATGATTCGAAGGCCTGTCACGTATCGCACCGACAAGACCATATTGAACCGTGATTAATTTAACCACGGCAATTTATCGAATAGCCTCGTGCCCGCGCCGTGTATTAATATATTATCGTGTATCAAGCCACTGTTGTTAAATAGCAGCCTAACGCGTTCCTGATTCTATCGAGCCGCCCCGATTTGTTGCGTCGAAACGACGATCGCGCCGCGTGAGTTCAACGCACGGGAAAGCGATGACACTCGGCGGAAAGTACAGCGTTCTGCTTGCACTTCGTTGTTGTTTAAGATATTTCGCCGATTCTATGGGTCTAGCTTGTCAAATGAATGAACATAATTGTTTAATTAAACGAAAAAATAACAATGCCCTCTTCACGTTGAAAATACTGTAGTTCTGTTGTAAGTTCACGGATGTTACAAGTTACAAGGGACCATAACTGTTATAACTAGAGTGCGGATCTTTATGCACTTATAGCTTATAAGAATTTTCGAAAAATGCTGGAGTATTAAATGCTACAGAATTTAGTACAATTTTTATTTATTTTGTATCTGCAAACGCTATTACCAATGAAAATCGAATTTTATTTAGTACCGCTTTCTTAAAATTTGTTTAGAAAAATCGAAAATTGCATAAACAGTCTAGTTATAACCAAAAAGAAAAAATCGACTAAAATCGTATTAGTTACAAACGAGGATTATAAGTAACCGAAAATTTTTTCTCTTGTTGATAAATGTTATCGTTGAGAAATTCATTTCGATCACTTATAGCAGTTATCAATGAGAGAAATTTATTTCCATCGCTCATAACAGTTATCGAGGAGGATCCAATCTTTTGGACACCAATAACTGTTATTTGTAACCAAAAAGTATAAAAATCGATATTTTTAATCATTCTCTTCTTCGAAATTTTTTCTTTATATTTCGTGTACATTATTTTAAATTTCAATAATAATTAACTTTTTATTAATGATTTTTATCGTAGAAAATTTCAGAACAACTGTTTTATTTTTTGGTCCCTGCTTGCTACAGAAATTTTCTTTCTTTGTAACCTATTCGGGACTACATTAATTTATTTAGCAGTTGTTCGGACAACGTCCCAATTTTGTATGCAATAATACAATACGCTAAAGTGTAAGATGGTGCTATGATTGATCAAATTTTTCCTCCTTATAAATTGAATATTAGTGAATAGTCATTGTTTTACGACATAAACCTTCAACGCAACAATTCTTCTTCCGTGAAAACATTTTTCTGCCACTTCTTCAAAAGCGAATATCGAAGTGAATTGCCTATCGAAAACCATTTATACGAGAAAAAATATTAATTGGTGAAAATGACAAGAACACCGCACCATGGTTAAGAACAGACACCAATAACAGTTATTTGTAATCAAAAAGTATAAAAATCGATATTTTTTAATCATCCTCTTCTTCGAAATTTTTTCTTTATATTTCGTGTACATTTTATTTTAAATTTCAATAATAATTAACTTCTTATTAATGATTTTTATCGTGACAAATTTTAGAATAACTGTTATTTTTTGGTCCCTGGTCGCTACAGAAATTTTCTTTCTTTGTAACCTATTCAGGACTACATTAATTTATTTAGCAGTTGTTCGAACAACGTCCCATTTTTGTATGCAATAATACAATACGCTAAAGTGTAAGATGGTGCTATAATTGATCAAATTTTTCCTCCTTATAAATTAAATATTAATGAATAGTTATTTTCTTACGAAGTAGACCTTTAACGCAACAATTCTTCTTCCGTGAAAACATTTTCCTGCCACTGCTCCAAAAGCGAATATCGAAATAAATTGCCTATCGAAAACCATTTATACGAGAAAAAATATTAATTGGTGAAAATGACAAGAACACCGCACGATGGTTAAGAAGAGATAAAGAGATTCTAAATAGTACCAATAACCGTGAAGGACGAGTTTCCTCGTCATCCCCAGTTAAAAGATTCAGAATAACGAAAAAAACCTTGTTGAGCTGGATCGATTTAGCCAGCAATTCCCACTGTTCCCTCGGGAGAAGACTGATCATAGGAGCGCGTTTAACGAGCAGTGGCATCTCGGTGCGCGTCATACGACGCCACGCCGACAGACGATCGACGGCCGCGTCGCGCCGCTTGAATTTTAATCCGTTAATTACTTCATTTAATCGCAAATTACCGGTCGCTCTTAACTCGCATGCAAGGAGGTCCGGCCGATTTGTGGGGCGTACACCGGGCGCGATTCAGCGGTGCAGCCGGCTTTATAATGGCTTCATGCGCACCGGCACCTTAATTCGATGGTTCGCCTGGGCCCATCCTCTATATACCCTGGGCCCCGTGGCCCCTCTCGCCCCCTCCCCACCCTTCGGCAAGCCTGATCGGCGTGCCCTTAAACGTCAGAAACCGATCCTTACGAGGACGAGGGTCCTCCGCGTTAACGCCGCCACCAATGACTTTATTCGTTTCGTACAAGTCCCGGTGATTATGGTAATTTGTCGGTCAGAAACCCGGTTTTCCTGAGAAACCCGGACGCCTTCGATATCACGCGGACGTTTTACGACTAATGTTAACATGCGCGGAATGATATACGATCGGAGGGCCGCCTCTGTGTTGATAATATTAAAGTGAATTATGCAAGTAACCCGCGGGCGGGTCTCTCCGTGATCGGAGACCGGACCGGGATCGATTAATGGAGATCATTCGACTGCCGATAAAATTGGCTTCGCGGGGACCATAAAAACAGGTGAATCTCGAAAATCTCGCGTGCGACAGGTGCTGTCCCGTCAGGTCTCCTCAGTTGTCCGAACTTCCCGACAACTTAATTCCGATGCTTCGAACGATTGATTTAACAGGGACTTCATTGATCGGAAATCGACCGGTATTTAGTCGATTCTTTGTTCTTTTTTTAGCAGGGAATTGAATTTTGCGGATTAATACACTGTGGTGATATGTCTTGGTTTGATTACTCGATTTCGGGCGATTAAATTGAGTGGCTTTAATACTAGAATTACTGGATGAGTCAAAATGACTTGCTCCCGATTTGTTCTCTTATATATTATAAGGAAATATTAAAATTATAAATACGTTTTTCTGAGAAGTGCTTTTAGTGAGCTTCTTTATTGAAGTAGATATTTAAACGAAACTGGAACGAAATCTAAATAAATGCAATTTTGTCATTGCGTTTAGTGCTCGGTAGTTCTAGTGTTAAGATCAAGGAAGAGAATTGTAAGAAATATGTTCGAAAACATGTTCAAAAATTCAATACGTGAAGCTATGAATAGTTCTGAGTATCCCCAATTTTATACAGTATATAATGGAACAGACATGTGCGAACAACTATTTTCAATGTTAAAAAATAATAAAAGTGTTGAAGGTCAGGATTAACAGCTCGATAAATTCAACCAAATTTTGAGAATTTGGTTACTGAAAAACGTGGCCAAGTTTCCTCGAAACACAAACGAAATAGTTTTATTGAAATAAAGGGTTAAAACTTTATCATTTTAGCTTAATAAAAGAGAAATTAAATTTTCCTTTGAATGTAAAAGCGAGCAATAAATGTAGTGTAATAAAAGATGTTCGTTACGCACTGAAATGAGCTCAATATAACCCGGAGACTGTTTCTAGCGAGTAGGTTTAAAGTAAGGTTGTGAATGGAACTGGATTATGCAAGAACCAATCAAATTAAATTTACTTCATCCTGGTGTACACTTTCATTCACTTCTGTTCTCCCACGAGTATTAGCACAACAGTAAAGCTAGAAAATTACTTAAAAATGTGTCAAAGGTTCAAGATATCAGATATTGAGGATTCTTTAACCCTGCTCAACTTCTATTAAATCATTGCGATTAGCAGCTAGTTCCATTATAAGCCATAAGAAAAGTGCCTTGAAGAACACATTCCAAAAAATGATTAAATAACGCTGTAAATTGATAAAAATTTGCGTAGTTAGAAAAGTGTAATTTCCTAACCGGGACGAATCCATCGAACGTCAACGGAGATTAGAAAATTGCATAAAAATGTTTGCAATGTTTAATACATAAAATATTCAGGATTCTTTAACCCCTGGACAGCGGAGCTTGGGTCTATGTCGACGCAGAGAATAGAGATCACCACATTTCACTCCTCAGTTTCTATTAAATCATTGCAATTAGCAGCTAGTTCTATAAGAAAACTGCCTTGAAGAACACGTTTCAAAAAATGATTAAACAGCGCTGTAAATAATCTTAATTTGTATGAATTGCGTAGTTAGAAAAGTGTAATTTCCTAATCGGGACGAATCTATCAAACGTCAACGGAGATTGGAAAGAATTCGAGGATTTAATGGCGTGCATAAAACGGAACGAGCGAAATTTCCAAGGGTTGAGATCGCTGGTCTCCGCGAGCAGCTTGCCGGCCGCCATGTTGGTATCTCCGAGTATAGATACACCTAATTTCCTTACGGAGCTATTTGCCCGCCCCGAGGGGGCTGTTTACGAGGTTCATTTATTCGTCGCATAGTAGCGGCAATAACTTGGAAAATATGGCCGTTGCGCGGTAGTCGCATTAACAACTTCTGCCCGGGTACACGTATAATTACACGCGTATAATTCACGTATCGCGTATCCGCGCGCGTGAAACATTTACGATCCCGTCGAGATCCGATCGTGGCCGCCGCGCCGCCGCCGCCATCTCGCCGTACTTGACGACGACGAGTTTACACGACGGCCGGCGTAATTACGGGCAATCAATCACCGAACGGTACACGTTCGGTGAAAACACGCCGGTTAAATGCCGGTGACTTACGTTTTCGGTGAACGTGGTGCGCGGGTGATCTCTTAATTATGGGTTCGCCGCCGCGCCGCCATGCCGCCATCCCACGATTTGCCGAGATATTTATTCGCGGTGTAAATCGCGCGGAACGTCTCTCTTCGGTTCCCTCCGCGGACCGAGACCGAATAATTACGCGGACACAGTTGTTACACGAGGAATCGACGCGCCGATATCCACCACTGATTTACAATGAGTCGAAACGTCAGGGAGACAGGATGAAAGTAATATTGTAAATAATTCAGAAGCTGTTGTCGCAAATTTTGGTTGTGTTATGCAAAACTACCGTTCCAGCACATAAATTGGTATTTTAATCGAGTGGTGTCCCAGAGTCTCCACTAAAAATTGCTGTACCATTATTCTGGTGCTGCTATACTGTACCATAATATCAATTGTCTAATTACCAAACATTAAAGTATAGTATGAGATATTATATCAATTTTGTCTTCATACAAAGAACAAAATTAATATATATAGAATGGAATTATTCTAGGTCTGAAGAAATCTTTAATTTTCGAGACAGAATTAAGTGACACCCTTTCAAAACTAATATCTTTTTCAAAATTGGAGTCACTGGAGCTGTTTTTGAGATGTTTGGATTAGTTAGGTAATGTGTAAATTTTTTATCCGTGCTCATAACGAAAATTTAAAGTATAACTTCAATTTAAATTTAACTGATTTATATACAGGTTATCCCATTTAAATCGACCCAGTGGAATATCTCCGAAATCCAGAGGCACACTTTCCGATTATTGGGTATCTTTTTTCTATGTGGACCTGTAGAGATCATATGGAGGTCAACTTTGTTTACGCACTACTCGAAGCTACTCGTTATTCTCTACATAAATGGCAAAAGATGAATAGTAGACTGCGGATCTTTATGCAAAATAAAAATATTCTACTTCAATTGCAATAAACTGGAATGAAATAGAAATTTATTTTCTTCCTTAATATGTTTAATAGGTCGAAAATAATATAATAGTATTTTTAAATTCTTTTAATGTTTTCACTGTTTGAAATGGCATCTTTCCATTTTCGTCATAAGTGCATAAGGCAATCTAATCATTAGTTTAGAAAATAATTTGATTTTAATGAGTACAAGAGTTAGTACTGTACAGGTCCTAGTCAGTGTTCGAGAGAACGAGAAATATTTCTCAGGAATCGTCTATAAGAACAGAGATTTCGTTGTCGTTTCAAAATTGTACATCGCGGTTCTCGATGACTCCGCAAAAACAGTCGTTCAAACTGCGTTTCTTCAACTGTGCGCTGCTTGGTTCGGGTTTTAATTGCGCTCATTTCAATCGTGTCGGGTGAATAATTCATCGGACCCTGGACGGCGTGGCAATAATGACGTGTAAAAATGGTTTACTTACCGGCAGAAAGATGACCGTAACTGCCACTCGCGCTGCTGCTCCGGGATCCATTCACGATCGAGGCCAGGCTGTTGGGGCTGAATCTGATCATGCTGTCGATGTCGAAGCGGTCGGAATACGGGGAACTACTTAGCGCTCGTTTCCGGCTCGCTCGGATCGTCGAGGCACGCGGACTTCCTAGCCTCGATGACGCTGACACTGAAAATAAACCAGGAGCATGTTAGTTGAATTATTGCTCTACCGAGATGGGAATTCACTCAGCGTATCATCCTCTAAATTAATATCTTAAGAGGCTTGCCTCTGAGCAAGGGCAAAATTACTTTTCTGAAATTTGGCATTAAATTGATCGTGTCTAAACAAGTTGATGTACATGCACAGTATTCAATCTCAGAAAAGAAATCTGGAACATGTTTATTGAATTATTACTCTTTCCAGTGGCATACCTACCGCGGAGCAAAATACTAGTTTATTAATCTTTGACGATTTCATGGCGAGACCTAATAAAATTCTAACGTCTCTTTTATTCATTTTTGTAGCTACATCAAGATCAACATGAATCCTCATTGTGAACTTGATATCAATAGCCGATGATTTAGATTGGCTCCTAAAAGTTTGAATTCGTTTGGGACATTATACCTCTGCACAATGGGGAACTTATACATACAATATATTCGATATATTCGTCAACTATAACATTATGAAATCAAAAATGCATTTTAATATACGATATACAACATATTTTATATTCAATATATACAATATACAATATATTCTATATTCAATATATACATTATACAATATATTCTATATTCAATATATACAATATATTCTATCTTCGATATATTCGTCAGCTATAACATTATGAGATCAAAAATGCATTTTAATATACAATATATTCAATATTTAATATATACAATACATAATATATTCGATGTTTATTATATACAATATACTTAATATAATAGACTTTTCGGGCCAATACTCCACTGTGACACAGTTACGTTATTTATAAATAACAAAACTGAATAGATAGAATTTGAAGAGCAGTGGAATAAAAGAGCATCCTTTTATTAGGCTTCCGTTTCTTCTAATCGACGCAGGGACCTCTTATTTTGCATAGAATCCACAATGCACCGATAACAAACACAAAAGACATCGTCTTGTGCTTGGATCGTGCCTGCAACAGCGAGATTTCCATAGAAAACAGCGACCAACCGCCGAGGAACCAGTTCAATTAAGTGCTACGAATTCTTGCAGCGAGTAGTATCAGGGAATATTTCTTCTCGCGGGACAAGAATGTTAAAAGTCCGGCTTTGGGAGCGTGCTCGTAACCGGGTAAGTATTCAAAACTAACCGGGGAAGGCGATGGAAAAACGCGAAGAGGGTACACGATGGAAGAGCGACGAAGAAGGTCGATTCTGCGGCCAGAACGTTTTAGCGGCGATTTGCCTGCGACCGCAGGCCAACGATGTAATATACAAACCACTTTCTTAAGCTCGTGGTGGCGGCTCGCTTGTACGAAGCATCGTTGGTTATATGGTGGCGGTTCTCCGGTTCTCCGGTTCCCCGCCTCTCTCCATTTCGCTTCCACCTCGATCGTCTCGATCCTCCGCGATCTTATTCGTTTTCTACTTTTTAACACTTTTACGGTGACTCTCGTACTTTCCTGAATTTTCTTACGTCCACTTTAATTAACTTCGTCGGGCTTCGCGTTTGTTCGAGCTTGCGATTTCGCTTGTAGAAAGTTGGTCGCCAGATTTTAATTTATGAGAAAAAATACGTTGGTGGCAGTCGATCCTTCACGCTCGGAAAAGTTTCCTTTGTTCCCAATAATTTCCTACTTTTAATCGGATGATTTAAAAGGTAAGGCTTTCGAATTGACCCCATTTCTCATGCTTTTGACACCTGTTGTACGTCATTCTACTCGTTTTCATGTGCTGGGTTCATTTATGGGGGAAATTATGAATTACAATATATTTGATATAGAATATATTACAATATTACATTATACATATTATTATAATATTACAATATATTAGAATATATTTGATATAGAATTTATTACAATATATTAGAATATATTTGATATAGAATATATTACAATATATTAGAATATATTTGATATAGAATATATTACAATATATTAGAATATATTTGATATAGAATATATTAGAATATATTTGATAAAGAATATATTAGAATGTATTCGATATACATTATATTCAAAATATTCAAAAAAGAATATACAATATATTCGATATACAATATATTTGATATTGCAATATATTCGATATGCAATATATTCGAAATATGCAATATAGAATATACAATATATTCGAAATATTCAATATATAGAATATACAATATATTCGATATATAATATATACAATATACAATACATTCGATATGCAATATATTCGACATGCAATATATTCGATTATGCAATATATTCAATATAAAATATATTCGAAATATTCAATATATAGAATATACAATATATTCGATACACACACAGGAAGATTCAACCCCGGCAACGCACCATTGCGCGAAAAATGCAGCGAAGCGCGAACGCTTGTATGCGGATTCGCATGGGTTGGCATTAAAGTTATAAAGACTCTCGGCGACCGCAAACGGAGGTCTTGATCGGAGTAAATTCAGCTTGATTGCGGTACAAGAACGAGAATCCCGAAAGCACACGGCGCGTCGGTGGCGGCGCGATGGCGAGCGAAACGAAATCGTTCCGCCGAGCCACGGGGCCCGTCGAGGAACCTTAAACGTTTCAGCTCATGCGGAAAAACCGCATGGCAACCGTTCCTCTCTTTCTCTCGCGTTCATGTCCCGTGTCCCCCGCTGTCTCGCTTCCCCTGCTCGTCCGTATGCTTGTTGACCACCGTAAATTTGATCAGTGCTCGAATTAATAAACCGGCGAGGGGATAAAGGAGCGCGTTCGTTCGCGCGACGCGGAGGGAGACGGACCCGGGGCCCCAACCGCGAGTAATTCTATACCCGTTGTGCGCAAACGAGCGATCAACCGAGTGGAAACCGAGGAGAAAGAGCTGGTTCGAACCACCTCGTGGCTCTCTGTATCGCGTTGCTCGTGTGAGACGACACGGGGAGATAGAGGAGCCATGAGGAACGCCGTGCTAGTTGAAACGGAGATGCGAGGGGGAAGCTTGGATGGACGAGAAACGGAAAAGACGAACAGGGGAACCAGGACGTCTCCGATCGGCCGAGGAAGAAGCTGGAAACGTGGAAATGCGACGAGAAAGAAACGTACGCAAATGTTTCGAGAGTTTGGCTACTGTGGTGACCTGGAAAACTGGGAATCCTTCAGATTAACCCTTACATCAATACCTGTGTACCAAGGTACTTACTTTCAATGTATTTTGAAAATTAGTTGTATTCTCCTGTTGACAAACAGCAAGATCGTTACAGATTTCGATGAGATTGGACATGGAGACCCTGACTGCAATGTTATTGAACGTTGCAGAAAATTATGGAAAAAGTTCACTGTTGTAGGATGTGATATAGTGAAAATTATACTAAGCACTTTTTAAAAAGGATCAAATGGTGTACTTCGAAACTAGTCTAAAAGCGAAATTTAAATTCCCCTTACAGAGTCGATAGGGATGTACATAGTATGAGAATTAATATAATTAGTAGAATGCGGATTTTATGCATTTATGATAAAAATGGGCAGATCTAATTTTTGACAGTAAGAAAATTTGAAGAACTTAAACGTATATTATTTTCAACCTATTGAGCATATTCAGAAAGAAATTAAATATTTATTTCACCTTAGCTTGTTGCGATTCAGATAGAAAGTTTTTATTTTGCGTAAAGATCCGCAGTCTAATAATTAGAATAAATAAATACTTTAATAATGTGGAAGTATAATGACACTAAATATAGTGTCAGTATTTCATAATCATCGCAAATGAAATTATATTAACTAGGAAATGTAATGAAATTGCAGTCTGGTTTTATCAATGATTCATAATAAAATTACAATAAATAGACTACGGATCTTTACGATCTTTGCGAAATAAAATATTCTGCTTCAGTTGCAACAGACTGGAGGAAAATAGGAATTTATTTTCTTCCTTAATATATTTAAATAGATCGAAAATAATGTAATAGTATTTTTAAATTCTTCTAATATTTTTACTGTTTGAAATGACAGCTCCCCATTTCTGTCATAAATGCATAAAATCCGCAGTCCAATAATAAAACATAATATACTTGTACAATACAAGTACTAAGAGATCGACATTTTCAAATGTAAAATAGAATCTCAAGGAACGTCTGACCAAGAACTTCAGCATCTACTTGTAGAATAAAAGCAGAACCAGATTCCCCATCCTAAGCACTAGTCATCCATCTTGCTTGTTTCTCTTTAATGTAAGTACAGTCACCTTCGCTTCCCAGAAACAAATTCTGAAAACCAATTCACCGAATAAGGAACAACGGCGAGCTGTGAGAATTGAAGGACTATACTTTCCACCAATTAGAAGACCACCCGCCGCGAGACAAAAAGAAAATCAACCGTATTTCGTTCCTTTTTCGCTCAAGGATCCTCATATAGTCGGGCTCTAAAGGATCGATGATGTGTAAATGTTTCCATTACCCGTTCCGGCCCGTGCGGTGGTACATGCACGCGTTTCTCGAACGTGATTTCTCGATGCACTTTTTCCATCATTGAATCGATCTTCTTATCTGCAGGGTTGCGCTGTTTATCTGTTCGCCCGCGCATTGGAGTGAAGAAGAAGAGGACTCTTAATGAATATGCGAACGATTCCTGGTCGTCCCCCCTCGCCTCACCCCCGAACGTCCTCGTGACCCACGACCCTCTGGACTCTACACGTTCCATACGTTCCAATCTCCCCTCACCCGTGCCCCTCGTGGGGCTAACATGGGATTGAGACATGTAAATTGGTGCAATCGGGCACTCCGATCGGCGCGGCTCATTCGATGCTGCTCACCGCATGCTACCGCGCTACAGGTCCTTTCAAATCATCAGTACTCGACGAAATAGCACACTCCAGTCACTGTAATTCGAATCTACGGAACTCGAAAACCTCTTCAACACGACGATTTCCTCTATTCCCTTCCGCCCTGCTGCGAGAACCCCCGTAAGACGAAATCAAACTACAGTAAAGTCGCGTTTACTGTCCAACAGCCTGTGTTCTGCACGGACAGTAATCGCATACCGACATTATTTTTTTAACGATATTGTTATGCTTTCAGCGCACTGGTTCGATCAATTGTAATTCAAAAACACTATTTGCAAATTATCACATAAAACATAATAGCGGTTATTAAATTACAGACGCAATTTTTCTATTTTTCTAGAAAATGATCTAAAGATCGAAACGTCGGAAAAAATTATTGTGATAATCTGCAAATAGTGTTTTTGAATTACAATTGATCGAACCAGTGCGCTGAAAGCATAACAATATCGTTAGCAACAATCTACGTTCGACATAAGGAAACATTTATTATTTTTTTATGACTATGTCTACCGCACCGACTGCGCCGACCGTCCCGAGAGTTCGAAAGAAAGCCGAACGTAGAGAAGAACAGCACGACAGTGGAGGTGGTGGGCACTGGACAATGATCGCGTACTTGATCAGACAGTAAACGCGACTTTACTGTGACTTGAATTACATACCGCGTGTCCGGATGCTGTATTTTACTGTACTGTTTTGAAAATGTAGTTCTACGCGCTCAATTCAAATATTAAGGGAGTAGACTCGTTTTTCCAGGATTGCAAGGGTGCGGGATGCGCTTGTGCAAAATGCGGTCTCATTTCTCAATAATACAAAAATGGGGTTTTTCAGTAGTCAAAAACGCTAGATAAAAGATCGATCTAGAGCAGTATCGCCCTCAAAAGTCCTATTTTTCCGTTTACGAGCCGTAATTTGCATTATTCGGAAGTATACAACTACCGAACAGAAGCGAACAAGCTACCGAATAATGGAAATTACGCCTCGTAAATAAAAATAGGGCTTTCGAGGGCGATCTAGATTGATCTTTTATCTAGCGACCTAATCTTTTAACCACTGAAAAATCCCATCTTTGTATTATCGAGAAATGAGAACGCGCATCCCTTGCAATTCTGGAAACGGGTACTACCGCCTTAATTTTGTTTCAAGTTACATTGCTATTGCGTTTGCATTATATTTGTTAACCCACCGACGGCGGTGCCTGGGTCTACTTCGGCCCAGAGTATCGAGTACTTGTAGTTTCTGGCGATTGGAATTAAATGAACAGTATCTGCAAGAAGTATCGCCAGAAATTAGTTTCGGAAAATTGAGAAATAAAGCAGTGAACAATTAAATAGACTAGAGAAATAGAAGAACAGAATATTGTAATGTTATTTCTAATCAAAAACTGTCATCAAGGGATGAAATCAATTTTGATTTAGTTACTGCTTCGGACAATCGGTGTAGAATATCTTTGTCTCGCATGAAGTCCAGTCGTCAATTATATTGTTGTAAGTATAGTTTGCCGAGGATTAACATGTCATCGCAACACCTGATGGTTAAGAAAACTTTGAATATACTGCGAGCCGCCTGTGCATTATAATCGCAGCCGAAACGAACAATGTGAATAAAGAATTTTCGGTAGAGGTAACTGGATCGAGAGGGCGGAAAGCAGAACAAAAACGGGAACCGAACGCGAACGATGAAGAAACGTGGGAGGTGCGGCGAGAGGAGGAGGAAGAAGGAGGAGAAGATACGTGAGACAACCTGTAGGGTAGGCGCTAAGGTGTTAATGAGGTCGTGTCGCTCCGAGTCGATTCAATTATGCGGCGGTGGCGACTAACGAGGCCCCGTTTACCCTTTCAGTCGTCTTTTAGCTTCTCGGCCTCTTAACCGGTCGATCTCCTACCTGCTGCTAGTGCTACTACACCTACGGCTAGTCGCGTATACCGTAGATCAGGATCTTTCATTAGATTCACTTGTCGTCGCTCGGACGAACGCCCGAAAAGAATCTCGAGTTTTCGTTCGGCGACCAACTAGCCATTTCAACACTCTCGAACACACTCCCCATTTCGCGTGTATGTAATTACTAGACTGCGGATGTTTAGGCAAATTTTATATGTCGAAATATGCAAATTTAATGCATAATTTATGTAAAATATATGCGAAAAATATGTGAAATATCGACGCCCTGAATAATTGTATTAGTAACGAATGAAACAGTCGAATATAGTATAATATGATATAGAAAAGTTGTATATTTCTTACTGCTTGTAATTCGCATTGCAATATGTGACGATAATTTTTTCTATATTCTCAACAGTCATTTGGTGCCTTTTATCAGATAAAATTAATTTATATGCTGAAAATGTCCTTTCCATATCACAAGATGTGATATGGGGGCATATTTATACTTTTTCCAGTATCGTGCTTTTATTTCCTTCGGACCGTCGATATTTGAGAATCGTTTAAAGTATTATTAAGTTTAGACATTATTTCAAATCCTAGATTTTTCTGAGAAACGTATTTATATTTTACTCTCACTTTTTCTCCGCAACCAATAGGTACATTATCTAGATTTTTTAAGATCTTCATTTTTTATAGTTTCTCTTGGGCTGTCTTAATACATGCTAAGTACACTTTGTTCTTTGAAGGATTTAACAATCTGGAAATAAAGGAGAACTTGACTATTTTGCACAAAATTAATCATTCAATTAGTCTTAATGAACTTAAACGTTACCAAATATATTTACTTACTTCCCTAATAGCATGCACATGTTTAAGTAAAATATTTTGATTTCATTAGAGCTGACGAATATATCGAATATATTGTGTATTGAATATATTGTATATAATGAATATCGAATATATTGTATATTAAATATATTGTATATAATGAATATCGAATATATTGTATGTAATGAATATCGAATATATTGTATATTGAAAATATTGTATATAATGAACATCGAATGTATTGTGTATTGTATATATCGAATATCGAATATATTGTGTATTGTATATATTGAATATCGAACATATTGTACATTAAAATGCATTTATGATTTCATAATGTTATAGCTGATAAGTAACGCTAGAAGGTTTAGTATTAACCTCTCAAGCTGGCGATAATTCTTTATAATTACATAAAACGAAAACTACTTCGCCGATTAACTTCAAATTTTGAATGTGTACTAATAAAACGCGAAATATTATTTTGACAATTTTACAGACAATGGAGATTCGAATGAACACAACAAAATTTGGTTGGTAAATATGTGACATAAATAATTAAAGTCTTACCGTCAATGGAGAAAGGGAATTCCGTGGAAGCAAGCGTACTCGCAGGTCCCGCAGCGTGTAGGAGGTACTCGGGCCCCAAACCACCCAGTCCTGGAAAACGGTGGAAAGGATCATTAAAAAGTGACATAGGCGATCACAATAAAAAAATTCTCGAATAGAAAGCGTGTCATCGTGTTCGAAACGGGTCTAATGGATCAGATTCAAAGACCTCGTGTTTCAAAGAGATCCTTCCGCCGGAAATGCGGGCCCTATTCATGGAGCTTCTCGATCTTCAAGTGGAACAATAGACTGGGATCTCTTTCTACTCGTTTCATTAGATTGGGAAGATAACGACGAGATGTTGAAATTGAAATATGATGCACACGTGAAAGTAGTTTTTAAAAATTGCGGTTGGTTGCTAACAGAATTTTCAGAACATGTATAAGCAAAATATTCAATGGGTCCGCATAAAGAAATCTAGTAAATCAATCCTTCCAACTGATTAATTATTTGTGGTCTTATTTTATGATTTACACTATGTTCATCAGTAGATAGTGGATCTATATGCAAAATAAAAATGTTCTACGTGAATTACAACAAACTGGAGTGAAATAGTTTTACAGTTTTCAATTACATCTACCCACTTTTCCCATAAATGCATAAAATCCGCTGTCTATTCATCACTAATGCCACAATTACGTGGTATCTAAGAGCAATAGTATTCCTTAACTGTTCTGTACAAGTTGATAAAGTTAATTATAAGTAGACTGTGAATTTATATGCAAAATAAAAATTGTCGTCATCGATTGCAAGAAACTGGTGTTACACAGAAATTCATTTCTCGCAAGGTAAGGTCTAATAACACATAAATAGTAAGGTGTGGTTTCTTAGACCCCGACGAAAGAATTTCATAAATAGCCTCGTTTTTAATAAATTTGGGATAAAGAATAACACAGGATAAAAAGTAAACAAACAAAGATTTAATTTTATTCATATAAAAATTCTTTTCAAAAATCTGAAGCTGGGGTCTCTGAGACCCCACATTACCTTGCGAAGGTTAATAATGTCGGTAAGTTGAAAATGATAACAGTATCTTTGCATTGATCAAATTCTTTAACTGATCAAGTCGTATTTCACCGATCCAGTTTTGTCCTAAATGCACAACATCCACAATCTACCTAAACGCAAACTATCTCTCCGCAAGTTCTGAAATGAAATGGGACACTTTGGACTGCGAAAGGTTACAAAAGTTCCAGTCGTTTGGTTCGATTGAAGAAAGTTATTCCATTGTGTGGAGCGTCCGAATAATAATAATGCCGGCCACTGTACACCGCCAGTAGGAATAAATTTCCGAGGGAAAATTAGGCGATGTAGCCGGCCGCTATCGTTCTAATTATCACGGAACAAGTACAAGCGAAGGTAATTACCGTGTAACGAGGCGTTGGGACTGTGCGTGGAGGCCTGGAGTTGGTGGTAAAGGTGGTCCATGTAGTTGAGCCGATAAGCGGGGTGCAGGGCCGTATGCTCCGAGAGGGGGTGACTTCTACGGAGGAAATCGCCACCGGAAGTCCCGTTGCCAGCAGCCCCGCCACCTCCACTGCCACCTCCGCTGGCACCACCTCCTCCGCCACCACCGCCGCCGGTGGCTGCGCTGCCGATCGCCGTCGTGCTGCCTGACAATCTGCAAAAAATCAACTCCATTAACACCCTTGCTCCTTTACGAACCAACATGAATTCACCTCAACCCTTTAACGCTAGAACCACAGTGAAGAGCATAATTGAGCCAGTGGAACAATTTTTGTAGAACATCGTTATGTATATATTTATTAAAACGGGATCATAAAGAACTTCGTAACTCAATTACATTCAATTTACTAGCCACAGTATTTCAGCCCTGATTCAATATTTTGCACCAGTTGAAATACTAATTTTTTCAGAAGATTTATGTGTTTATTAAAAACAGCACCACACAAAATTTAAGGGGCACATGGTTTTATAATTATTTGAACTTGAGAAACGATTCATATCTGAAATGTGTTACATTTAATTTATTAGTTACGGTATTTTAATAACTAGGAAATACATATGTATACAATATATTCGATATATGTATAATATACAATATATTGGATATACAATATAATATATTCGATACACAATATATTGATATATACAATATATAATATATTCGATACACGATATATTCGATACACAATATATTGGATATATAATATATTCGATATACAATATACAATATATTCGATATACTATTGTATACATTCGATATGTATATACTATATACAATATATTCGATATATTCTATACGTACATACAATATACAATATATTCGATATATTCTATATGTACATACAATATACAATATATTTGATAGGAATGTAATATATTTTGCACCTGTTCTAAGTACTAATCAAGAAATTTATTTAATATCTTATTTAAGAATCTGGCCCTGATAGATGCAAATTGTTTCGGCATATCTGTTACTATAGTTTTATACTATTCCCATGCATATGTGCACATATGTGCCAGTATTCCAGAAGAGGTTGAACAGAATATTGTGGAGCGTCTGCAAGTAAGTTGCAGCTATCCGCAAAAACCGAAAGCGCACGTTTCCTCGGTAAGATCGTTTAAAGAAGTGCACAGAGGCGTCTCAAAGGAAGAGTAGGCTACCGAGACGGCAAATTAATCATGTCGGAAGGACAATGCAAAGAAAGCAGCGCTCGTTTGACGAATGGAATTACGACACGCACGGAGCCGCGACAAATGGCGTGCGTCTCTTCGTCAAAGATTCTATTTACGTCCCCGTTGATGATGGAACAGGTGTCCCGTACCAATGACGGGCTTGTTCGTCGCCGAGCTTCTTCTCGAAGCTCCGATTCATCGTTTCTTTTTTTCCCTCCGTTTAGCTCGGAGAAAAGCGTGCGGAAGCACTGTCTCGCCGGTAACAAGAACGAGCTCTCGGCGAATTCGAGGACCGCGAGCCATTCGTCACGCACGGGTTATTGGGAAATGATGCGTGTCCTGCACGTTTCAGACGCGTTCTGTCTTCTTCGGGGATTACCGGTGATTTGTCGGCGTGTTTCTGTTACTCTACTTCCCGCCGATTACAGGCATTGGTAGTTTGTATCGGTAAGGAACACCAACGGTGCTCCAACGTTATTATGGAACACGCGATACGGGAACAATTTCGGGATAAGGTGGAGTGGGGTAAGTACTCAAACGGGGCAAGGGCCATTTTGGTTATTTTTATTATAATATGAACGAAATTTCTCCAGCTTGTATTTATTAATGTAGTATAAGTTAGTATGAACCATTCGACATAGATATCGCCCATGAATAAAGGTGTTTTCCTCGCTTAAATCAACCAATGCCAAACAGTCATGTGAAAGGTACACGTACAACTTTGAGGTTACCCTGAACGTGCAATAGTTTATAAGTTATTAATATATTCTGTGTTGTTATTTTAGGTAAGTACAACAAATATGTATTGATGTAGGTTTACATTAAATAAACCGTTCTTATTGCATTTTTTAAAATTTATTGAGGAAAACACTAAGATGCTCTTGCCCCGTAAATATTACTACATAGGCAGTTCATGTTCACTATTTCAGTTTATTTTTTGTACTATAATTCTTAATGAAGGATAAGTAGGGTATTACCCTATATTTGTAGCGACAAAATTTTTCTAATAATAAATATCATATTTATATTTTAAACTTTGTTTCAATATCACTGTATCCCCTTTCATATTTCAGCATAAAAGTATCTGTTTGTCCAAAAATGGATAACTATAAAACTAAACAATAAACAATAAACTAAAAATAAACACTTGAAACAAGGATCGAAAGCATTTTTAAACTTTGTTTTAATATCACTGTATCCCCTTTCATATTTCAGCATATAAGTACATGTTTCTTTAAAAATGGATAACTGTAAAACTGAACAATATAATTTAATGCAATAAAAAGCATTTTATAGCAGGCCTGTTAATCATTCTTTTCTTGCCCCGTAGTGCTTGAAACAAGGTTTGAAAGCATTTTTAACTCTCAGTGACGTTCTTGCCCCATTTTCGGGGCAAGTGCATAGTATTTGACATTTTGTACAATATCCTATCAAAATGATAATTTTCAAGCAAAATTAGAATCCTACATAATACTAATTCATCGGTAATAACTGTGGCAAGAGTTTGATACCAAGAGCGTTAAGTTTTTACATACCAGACTGAAAATACATCAGTTTAACCTTCCGTTACTCGCGCGTATCTCACAGATACACGAATATTTGACAACATCAAATAAAAAATGCAAAGTGTAATGTATTTTTCAATAAAAAATAATGCGTAATTGGCTTATTTATTTAAATTTATAGTGTAAAAATATGATTCGACACTCTAAACACATAAATTTTCTTTGTTTTTCTGATTAAACATATGTGTATCTGAGAGATACAGTGCGATTATATTTGTCGGGCAGAAGCCGCGAGTAACGGAAGATTAAAGTCTAACTTTACAAAAACTAGTGCGCACTTACCCCACTTCACCTTCTACCCCACTAACTACTTCTGCTAAGTTTTGATGACACGGATACCCGAAACTGATCGCATGCTTCACTCTTCTACGAAATGTGAACGCTATACCGGTCAGTAATATTGGAACGAGTCACAGGAAGATGCAAATGATCCAAAAGTACCATTTCTGAATGCACTGTACTAACTCTGGCGAATATGTATATAAAAATTGATTGAACAAGACACACTTTCACACATTATCCTTTGTTTAGAACTCCAGCATCGCTGCGAAGAATACTAACTTACAGATTACAGTAACGTCTGTGACATCGTGTAACATCGGCTGAAGGGTTGGAGCAAGCTGACCGAAATACAGAAAACATGATGGAAGAGGACGTTTTGCTAGTCTACACTAAAAATCGTTTCATAGGAGTCTAGTTCGAGCAGATAGTCGCATTTTGTGCTCGTTTCGTGAAACAGAGCGATGCTGAAGAGGACGGGTCGCGTGATAGGGTCCTCGCGATGGGTGCGCCACGTGTTTTGACTGACTGCTGTTCGCCACGCTTGGAACATGGGGAAATGACGCGTGTCTCGTACCTTCAAAGATATCCTCCTCGCTCCCGTCGTTAGTGCCTCTTTACGATGGCGTTCTTCTCTCTCTCTCTCTCTTTCTCTCGTGCTGTCTCCCTCGCGCTCGCACGCCCTCTCTCACTTTCTCTTTGTCTTTCAGCACGGAGCCAGGACTCTTCGAGGAATCGCGAGGAACGTCAGGTGGCTTGAGATCTTTATTGGAAACCCGCCGAGCCGCCTCTGCGCCGGCGAAAGTCTCCGAGAAGCTGGAGTACCTCACTGCCAAGGTCGCGGCACCGGGGAATTTCCTCGGGGCTACGGTAAAATCCTACGGGGAAATTGAGGATCTACCTCGCCTTTGAAACGACCGGCCGTTCGTCACGGTAAAAACCGTGGTCGCTTTTTCAACCGACAGGGCCCATGAATTATTCTCGTGTTTACCCTCCCAGAACCAGTCATATTGACGACGTCAAGGTCGCGTATCTAATCTCCCATGTCGCATGGTTCAACCGTTTCATTATTATCGACGTAAGGCGCAATATTATTAGCTGGCCGAATGCCGCACGAATTTTATGTATTGATGAACGAATCTGTTTGAATAGAGCGTGTCCCAAAAATGTTGTACTTCCTTGAAGGAGTTGATTCTTGAAGTAATTTGGATTTTAAGAAATTTGTTAAGGAGTTTAGATTCATTCAAGGACGTACAATATTTTTGGGTCACCCTTTAATTTTTATTCTAGTTTCCAGACAAATTATCCTATTTCATTACAAACAATGATGATTTAGTGGAAGCATTGGTAAACGCTAGTTTGAATAACAAAGACATTTGCTAAACACACAAAAGATCTGAATGAGTTCATTGCCTAAATTATGTGTATGTAATGTCTTTACATTCCATTAATATTGATATTGTTTCAATATTATCTTAATGTTGTAAATTATGAATAAAAATTTATAATTTATTATTTTAGCAGACTTTTAATTTGAAAGAGAGTTTTAATGGATTGGTACCCAAATTGGCTAGCAAGGAGTCTGTCAAATACCAGTATCTAAAAGTGTTGAAAACGGCCAACATGTTTACAGTTTTCGGAATTAAGGAACATCCACAGGAACCATAAGCGTTGGGAGAGCTCATTAAAGTCTTCCATTAGTATTTTAACATCCTCCCCTAAATCGTGTCTGTTTAAAAACATCAAACCGTTTCCTGCATTCCTAGACGTGCTCCCCAAGAAATCCCCGATATTTATGTCCGACACTGTTTCCACCATAAATTTTTATCTCGGAAGCGTTCGCCGCGAGGAGTAGACACGTTTTCTTCTCGAACGTCAACAGAGACTACTTTACGAGCGTCTCATTATGGCGTGAGAAAGGGTGGCGACCGTAACTGTGGAGCAAGCAATATTTTATGCATTTCGCGCGACACTTTAATTTAACAGAATCGCTGGAAATATTTCAATTTTTGCCATATCATAGCTTTTATCTCTATAATACTCTTTATCTAGAATCGGAACCTACCTATTTACGTGTATCGAATAGGTACCTCACCTAAAACGTCAGGCTGAAGTGAAGCTCGTTTCCCATCGTAGTTGCAATTCAACAACTATAAATAAGAAATATTTCTCAAATACAACAAATAGAAATATTTCTCACATACAACAAATAGAAATATTTCTCGTTGAATGTGGCTCGTTTGAAATAATCATTTCTTTTATTTTTCAATCTACTTTCGCATAAAATACTTCTATTTCAATTTACTTTCGTATAAAATATCAAAAATTTTAAATTGAGGAAAAATTTTAAATTAAATAATACTTCAACTTCAATTTATTTTCGTATAAAATCACTTCAATTTCAATTTACTTTCGTATAAAATACTTCAATTTCAATCTACTTTCGTATAAAACACTTCAATTTCAATCTACTTTCGTATAAAATACTTCAATTTCAACTTCGTATAAAATACTTTTTACACATTTATTTTGCACGTATATTTAATATACAGGCAATATTTCTATATTTCGCTATTTAATTGGAGTGCAGTAGAACCTCGATTGAAGTCGACGCACAAAATCTTGATTCTACACGAAGATCTAGAACACTATTTACTGCGATCTGGTTGCAACGATTGAGAAAGTAAAATCGACTCGAACAGTTTAATTGGCACTTGGAGATAGCAGTTGTTAGATGGCTTATTAGTTGAGGAGGCAGCACGTCTCTATTATTTCATGGCGGATTTTCTCGGGCCGATAATAACATCGTGCAGCGCGGGCTAACAAGCAAAGGGGTTGAACGCTGTTCACGTGGGGAAATAGAGACAGCAATTGGCGCGTGTCATAACGTTTTAACGCGTATTACGATGTTTGAGTCGGTCGCTGTCTAAATATTGGCTCCGCACCGGCCGCGAGTTTGCTAAGCAAAGACAACCGGGTCGGCTGTTTGACTTTACTCAGAGTCCACGGATCTCGATTACCGGCTACACGTCACCCTGCTTTACACGATCCCGGCCGTGTTAATAGGTTTGCCATATAATCCGCATCCCAACGCCCCCGGCCAACCACGAGGATCTCTTAGAACCTTCCGCATTTTTCGTTGTCGCTACACGAGCCACGGATTTGCCAGTTTGAACGGTGCAATTTCCACGTAGGATTTGCTGAACGAACAGCTCGCGAGTTGTTAACACCACTACCTACATGGCAGTCGCAGTAATTGCTTCATCATTTCGTGCCAATGTTCTCTTTTCGTTTCGAATGTAGTCTCGATTTTTCGAAACGCACCGCTTGTCGTAACGTGTCGGCGTGATTAATTCATTTACATTTGTTCTAAACACCTCTGTATGGAAATTAAGACGAGAACCTCTCGGCGAGCCACTGCTGGTATTGTATGCTAATTGATGCAGGAATGTTTAACCGTGCAAACGAAAAATTAGAGCAACAAGGAACGCAGTCGAATGCTTTATGATGACATACGAAACGTGCCAGGATTTTTCCCATACTGATTCGTGAAAATTATTTAGTAGTAATCATGTGGAAACGTTGTTCAGGCTCAATCGAGAAGTTCCACAGCTCTTTCGATTTCTTCGAAGGAAATTGGTTCTGGAAGAAATTGGTGAGCTAGCAGCGAGTCCGAGAGAAAAATTCGGCCGCTTTGACAGGCTGCTTAGTGGAAGGCCCGTAAAAAGCTCGACCAGGAGAAGTTGGAGGGACAGGGGACATAATTACAATGAAAACATCGTCGCCTCCGTCGGCTCGACATCTTTTTGCCCGTTGTTTCGTTCTCACTCCCGGAGAGAAACGGCCGACAGAGAGGAAGAATAACAGACGAGAGAGGAAGGAACGAGACCGATTCTATTTCGAATCCTGCTGAGTGCCAGATGACTCGTGGCATGGCTCTGCCTCTGACTTCTTCTCCTTCCTTCCTCTTCCTCTCCGTCCTCGATCGCTTTGTCCGCCATTTTTTCTTCGGCAACGCTGCCGCCCTTCTCTTCCCGTCAACCCCTTAGATTCGCTCTTCACATTTCCCTTCTTCGGAATTGTTCCCTCCGCTCATTGTCGATCTTCCACGGAGTTTCTTGCCGATATTTTCCGTGCCATCACGGTAATTTTCACAGAAAGAACCGAGGAATGTGATGAGAATTTAATGCAACGTGTATTTGCTGGACTAACGGCTTTGGCAGCGATGTTCTGTTTGCTGAAGACGCACTGCTTCCGTTTCTATGCTGTTCTCTTCGATTAAATTCAACGTAGTATTTTATTTACTTCGAATTTGGAACTCTTCGCATGTAGTTCTGCATTTTTAACAATAAAGCTATTAAATTCCTGTCCAGAGATGAAGGTTTTTCTTTAAATATTTTAGCGACGTGCATCGTCGACGTATAATTTGCTTTCCCTTGTTTCAATTTTTCATCGACGACCAAAGTAAAGTTTTATTTCCTTTCAATTTTTCATCGACGACCAAAGTAAAGTTTTATTTCCTTCCAATTTTTCATCGACGACCAAAGTAAAGTTTTATTACCTTTCAATTTTTCATCGACGACCAAAGTAAAGTTTTATTACCTTTCAATTTTTCATCGACGACCAAAATAAAGTTTTATTTCCTTTCAATTTTTCACCTACTAATTGACCCATTATTAATTTGGCTTTCGAAAGTCGTTTTCTCCGCGTTCGTTTCTCTTTCTACGGTTTCGGAGCTTGACAGTCGGCAAGGGACAAGGGACACGGAGGGAGCACTGACAGATAAAACTCGAGTCGTTAACTCGACACGCCGGAAACCGACGCATCTATCTTTATCTACGGCCTGTCTGCCAGAGCAGGGGTCTTCTTGAAATTCCTACAGCCATCCTCGCCTGCTTCTTTTCCGTCTACTTTGGGAGACGGAAATCACACGTTTAAATCCGAGTATTTCATTTGTTCCCTCGAGCTGTAGTCCCAATTAATCGCCCAATCTCTTATTATTGAATCTCTTAAAATTGAAATAGCATTTTTGCTTTACTTTAACGGAGGGAAACACTCATACTGATGCAACTATTGTTAGTAGACTGCAGATTTTATGCACTTATGATAAAAATTGATGGGTGTAATTTCAAATATTAAAAATATTTGCAATATTTTAAGAATATCAATACATTTCTTGCAACTTAACCCTTTATTGAATTCCGTTCCCACTTGGGGACTTAAATTTCAAATGTTCTATAATAAATTAAGTAGACAATACTGAAGACTCTGAGCATGTTGGTTCCAAGTGGGAATAACATTTTCTAATAAAATTTCATTATTTATTTCATGACCACACTCATTTTTAAGTAGACTAACATAAATATTTTTTTCAACTCGTCATAAAAATACATGCAATAGAGGTTTAATAAAACCACTAATTTAACAGAATGGAATCTCAAATTTTTGTGAATGATGTAAAATTTCCTTGTTGAAAATTTCAGGTAAAATTCAGATAAAATTGCAAAGATATTGTTTTTAACCTTCAGCCAGTGATGTGTCAATAAGATTGCTTCATTCGATCGCTTCGCAGTAATTTTAATGATTCTGACGTTTCAATGTTTTCTTTTTCGCTTCTAACGAGGAAGACTACAGATCGTATGCCCAGTTAAGGGTTGAAGGAATCTCGGTTTCCTCTGTTCTCGTCTTCTCGGTGCGCTTTTATGTCTCCAATAATTTTGGCGGATTGCTTTGAGTGGCTCGCGACCGTCGCCACATCTTATGTCGGTTTATATTCGACCGGCAGGATGAGAGGCGGGGGGAAGCCGAGTGAAGTATTAAGGGTTGCAAGCTCATTAACGTGACTCGAGGTAATGAGGCGAGCTAAGCGCTGCCCAGAAACATCTGCCAGGTTTCCCTGATATTCTGATGCGAGAGGATAGACAGAGGGGCACGATCAAACGGACGGTTCCACTCGACGAAGAAGCTTACAACTCGACGAAGAAGCTTACAACTCGACGAGAAAATCGAAACGCGAACGTTTCGCACAAAAACCCATATTTCTCCTACGGAAATAACAGCTTTCAATCCACGGTAACTGTATCGATTACTGCGGTATCATGCTTCAATCATACTTAATTTTAATATTATTCCCAATTGATCATGAATACAAAAAAGATTGGTGGTCCTTAAAACCAAATAGAATATAAGGAAATATTAAAAAATAAAATCAGTAATATTTTGTACGTATTACTGCGAACGAAAAAGAGCCGTGTAGTTTATGAAGAATGTTTTTTCAAATCCTGACATTATAAAAATGAGAGAATGATCGACAATTTTGTTTGAATCGCCAACGAGAACACAGGACAAAATATTTATTTTTACAGATTTTAATCTCACTGGGAGAAAATACCGCAGTAACTGGTACACTTACCCAACACACTACGGAATCGATAGACTGCGAATGTTTCAGCATGCGGAGCTAAAACAGCTTCGGGCGCGAAGAATCAAAGACTCATTTTTTGTTCAACCATTCCGCAATAAATTTGACGAAAACGTGAACACTCTGTCGCAATCTTCATCCGACGAAATAAAATAAGATTGAGAAATCAAACAAGACGCACAGGCCAAGAAAAATGAACGCTACAAGGCCCCGGAGAAGTCCCTTCGTCCCGCTGCCCACGGTCCCACGGATTGATTAAGTTAGTCTTTTTCGGAACATCGAAAAAATTACCTGGACAACGGCAAAACTTTCTACGATCGGTCACCGGGGTCCGTGATCGAGAGTGGCGACAAAAAAGAAAAGAAAGGAAAAGGTAGAAACCGCGGAGCGAATCAACGACAGGTTGATCGTGGACGGGAGCCGGGCGTGACAAAATGTTCCGGGAAATATTTCAGGGGCCGGTAATCGCTTGGACGAGCCAAAATCCCGAGGCTGACAAAGTATCGGACGCGTCGGAGTGACAAAGCGGGCCCCGACGACGACGACGCGCCGAGGAGGCGAGACGGACGAGAAACGGCCCCTCGAGAGACGGGTTTCGCGGCTTTAACTCGGATTAAGTCGGGAGCCTAACACTTCCACGGGGTTTCAGGTTATGATATTTATTGCCCTGGCTCGGTGAACCCAGCCATGGGGCGATAAAGAGGGGAAGGAAACCATATGGCTGACGCCGCGAGCGGCACGCGCTTCAAACGTGCCCACGAAACCGCCGTACCCAGACGAAAACGAGGAGGAAGAACCGGGGGAAAGTGGCGAAGAATTCTCTCTCTTGATTCCTCACTTCTATTTCTAGAAATTGCTCGCGAACCAGAGATGGGCAAAAATTTAATCAACGATTGACGAATAAATTTCTACTTCAATCGTTAATCGCAATTAACAATTAATCTCCTAGTTTAGTCGTTAATTGTGGTTAACAATTAAATACTTATTAATCCTTAATTGCGGTTAACGATTGAATACTTATTAATCGTTAATTGTGGTTAACGATTGAATACTTATTAATCGTTAATTGGGAATAACGGTTTAAATTTCTACTTTAGTCGTTAATTGCGATTAACGATTGCATTCCTTTGCAGTCCCTTCTTAGTTAATTTACGTTACGTCTTTGTTCTATTGTAAACATTTGTGTTAAAGGACCTAGGTCCGTTTATAATAAATATAATAATAATGATAACAAAATATATGTTAATAATTTCCTTTAAACCGAAATAAAATTCTATTTTGGTTTTGTTAATGTACAGCTATTGGGGAACGTATAGGCATACAGTAGATATGTATTTTCTCGTTTTTTAGGAAATTATGATCTACAAAGAAGTTTGAATCACTGAAACCGTAAAATTAATCATAAGGCAGGGGGTTTTAAACACGGAGCAGAAACAGCATCTGGCATTGCTTCATGAAAATAATAAGAATGTATTTATTCAGACATTTTGTACGAGATTAAATAAAAAAGTAATGCTCCAACTTCATATTATTCGAATTATGAAACTTCGAATTATGTAAATGTTTTGTTACACAAGAACAGTTGTTACTCAATACCCAATTATTAATTCGAGGTCACCTCAAGATCATAGTATGACATAGTATGAGTTTTGATATTTCATTAAAATGAAACTTTTTCCAAATACTTAATGATGCAACCTGTAAATCATTACAAACTGATTAACATTTATTTCTTTGGCAGACCTATCGGATGTGCCTCGAAAGTCGTAGGAACGTTCCTAATCCTAGATCCAAAATTTCTGAATTCAAGGTCGTGTAAAGATCATAGTGTGTGCCAATATTTTAGTTATATTTGAACGTTAATTTGTGTAACAGGTAGAGTAACCAAAAATTTCATTAGAACCGATAGAATACAAGAAAATTGAATGAACAATCAAAGTCTCGTTAAGTTTTATTTAAAATTAGTGAATAGTTTGTATAGTCTATTTAGAAAACACAAGATTATACAAAATTACGTACTAGTACGTCATATTATATTATATAAAATTGTGTAAGAGCGAAGAGAATACATATGTATATAGTCTTCTAATATATAACATATATGTAGATAAACAAAATTTTTAAAAAATGAAACTAACAATGACTATGACACGTCTCAAAGTTTCACTTATAATTTCAATGAAAATATTGATTAAATATTTCTTGGGACTCTCATAAAGTAGATAATTTAATGATTTAAGAATTAAAAACATTAAGCATTTTCCGATTAGTGAAATATGTGAAGTAGCGCGGTCGATACCGTGAAAATAATTATTTTTCCAGCAGTAGATGCGGCGCTTGTAATCAACGGAGATGCATATCCTCGATTTCGACGATTTTCTGGCAATTTCGCGACTGCCATCCGCGATTCATCTTCCAGGTCTGGCACGATGCCACGGGCGTTTCGACGCTGGAACGAGCGTCGAAAAGCGCCACCACGATTTCTTACCGCGAAAAGTCGTGAAGCCTCGGGCCGCGGGGTTATTCTCCTCGAACATACGGATATAGTCTTTAAACCGACGTTTTCACGGGGTCGTAGTTCAGTTTTATATTTAGCGTTCCTCGTCACCGTTCGCATCGGGTACTATGGGACCATCTGCGATCATTTGGACGGGGTGCCATTTCGCGAAGTTTCCTGATGAAAGTCGAGATATTCTATATAAATACATCGCGTGTGTCGTAACTGTCGGCGACGCGCGAAAGAGGACGCTTCTTCGCGAAGAAATCAAATCGCTTCCAAGTTTCCAGCGGCCCCAGCAGCGTTGTCAAATTTACCACAAATTTAATAATTTTAATAAATTGACATTCTTAAATTTATCTAATTGTCCTACTAGATTCAATTTCAACTCAATTTTGTCATGAGTGTATAAAATCCGCAGTCTCATTGTTCTGATCTCATTTTGCAATTTCGTATGTTCGTTTAAAATGAAAAGCACTGTAAAATCGCTTTATTTCTCAGCGACCGCCTACCTAGAATTTGTCAAGTGCCTACCCCCTCCACTGAGGGGCAACGCCGCAGGGGCCTCGAAGCTCGAGCTGCCTCGGTCTCCGAGCAGTGTAAACATGCCGCGTAATCTAATCTCGGCTCAGGTATATCGGGTAGTGTGAACCACTACCAATCTAATTACAAAACTCCTTTATTTTTCATTATTTTTTATGGGACTTTCACCAATCTATTTCTGGCATTTTTCTGATTAAAATGACACTAAACACGATATAATTTCAACTGTATTTAGTGGTTTAATTGACGATGAAAGTTTCGGGTGCAAGGAAGGACAGCTACGTTCGGCTTCCTTTGTACTTTCGGCGGCGCGGTAGACTCGGTCATAAAAAAGTAATTTCTCCGTGCAGAACACAGTCGTTTGAAAAGTAACTCGACTTTACTGTAATACGACCTGCTTTGTACATACTTTATGAATGTACTCGTTTTGAAGGAAAATTCAAATAAATAAACCAACTATGTTCATAGAAATGTTTTCACTGATAAATAACTGAATGCCTACGCTGTACAAGCAAACACTTAATCAAATTCTCATAATATTTAAATACTAAACTATAATTTTAATTAATTTTTAATAGTATTTATCCTCATATCTCCGCTTCTGTCATATATGTATGTACCGACAAAGCTCCCGTTCTAGCAAATCAAAAAACGAATTTCACAGTTCGGAATTGGTTTCCTGACTCGCTTCTAAGAATCCGCGTAAGTTGAGGACTTACTGTACCCGATCCTCGGACCAGCTCGGACCAGGTCGGGCCGGGTTCTCGCAGACTTCTAGTTTCTTCCCTACTTCAAAAACTTGTTCTCGACGCTTCCTTAACATTTACAGGGCCGGGAAAATATTAATATTAGAAAGTTATCCATTTTCTTACTTTCAGGACCGAAGAGCCATTATATTGGTTCGAGCCTTGCCAACAAATTTGTATAAAACATACCTCATGTATGAGGTAAAACGTTCAATACAACAGCAGTGTAAGTCGAAAAGTTTGACAAACTGAACAAAAAGCATCTTGTAAAAGTAAAAAGTCGACTTCTGGATAGGTCGAATCCACTTTCGAAAATTGCTTATAATTCAATGGAGTCAGACCACTTTCCCATTAATCGGATCCTATATATTTTCACAATAAATTTAGTGACTTCGCCGGCGTTCTAGCCGTAAAACTATCAAAGTTAAAAGAAAATTAGCTGGTTACCGAAACTCGGTGGCAAGTAGCATGATTCGGTATCTCGGTGACCAGTCTCGCCTGATTCGTTGAACGAGCACTCGTTCTTTTTCACTGGAAGTATCGGAGCGAAACTCACATAGGATCGTCCGCAATTAACTCACATCAGCGGGCGAGGTGTCCGTGTTCGCTTCGCGGCCGCGCTCACGCGCTCGCGCTTGCCCGTAAAAACCGTTTTTCAGGCGACAGTTTCGCCCATAAGTATTCTCTTAATCGTCGGGTCGCCGCATGAGAACTGGCCGCAATGTTTTCGTGACCGACGAAAGAAGGCCTGGCTCTCGGGGGTAAATGAGGGCCTCGTTAATCAAGATATTTACACGCTAGCTGGGTCCCGCATCGATATGCGGAGCCACGGGCCTCGGATCGATCGGAGCCGCTCCTTCGTTGAAAATCCGGCCTAACGCCGCCTATACTCTAGGCCCTGGCCGTTATTTATAGGCCATTCGAACGCTTCGTAGCGCCTCGCGGTACGTGAGCCTAATTCATTTAAGCCGGACACACGCTCTCGTCCGAGGCTGAATCCGACGAACGAAGACGAGAGAGCCACCCGCTACCGGGGCCAGCGAGCTCGTTACATGCTCGGCCGTATCACGTTTTTCTACTCCTCTTGTTATTCAATTAGCATATCGAATTAATATAGCGGCGAGTCGCGCCGCACCGCGTCCCCGGAGCCTCGTGTTAAAGGGGACAGATCGCCGCGAACGAATCTGTTATGTTCAATGTTCGTTCACGCTCGGAATCGCTCCGACTCCGCGACACAGGGTCGACCGGAATGTAATTCGACGTGATACTCGACTGTGCCAGTCGGCTGACGTGATTTCAATCGAATTTATGGCCCGTTGATAAGTCGATTTCTATATTTTGCGTGAGTCATGCAATTTTTACTGTTCGACGTAGTTAAAGGTCTGAAGAATAAGGCTCACCCAAATCCCAACGTACATATCAATAATATTAAATTTTTATAATAATTAAATACTGTATTCTCAATAATATTAAATTTTTATAATGATTAAATACTGTATTCTCAATAATATTAAATTTTTATAATGATTAAGTACTGTATTCTCAATAATATTGAATTTTCATAATAATTTAATATTGCCCTCAATAAAATATTAAATTTTTATAATAATTAATGGTAGATTATTTTATAAAAGCCTGGTTGACGAACGAATTCAATTTATCTCTATAAAAATGTCTCGTTGTACAAATGGAGTAATTAAACGTTCATATACATGCATTTCGTATATTTTAAAAATATATGTAAATATACTATAAATGCATAAAGATCCGCAGGCTAGTGATCAGGCTAGCACGATGAAAGCATCGAAAGACTATTTCCATTGTTATTAACTGTACAAATAAGTCAGTGCCTTTTGATCTTTATTTATAAAAAAAGGAATACACGTTACGTTTCGAAGCTCCCAAGCTTCTTCAAACGAACGGAAATTGCTTGTTGAGTTACACCAAGTTCCTCAGTAAGTTTCAGTTGTGTTTGACTAGGATTTTCATTCAATAATTGCTCTAATTCCTCGTTCTGCACTTTTTCAGCATTCCACTGCGTTCTCCATCACTGACATCAAAATATCCACTACGAAATCCTTGAAACCACTTCTTGCATGGTTTATAGGTTACAGCATTTTCACTTAACGCGGAACAAATCATTTTCGTAGTCTCAGCAGCATATTCCTTTGACTCAAATGCAGAAAGAATACAGTGTCGAATATGCTGTTTCTTAAACGCCATGGTGCAAAGGAATGGGTTTCGAGGTTATGTACCAATTATCGTAAATTAATGTAGTGCGTTGAGTAGGGTAAAGTTGATGCTTTAAAACACCAAAGAGACGGGAGAAAATTTTCATTTGAAATGCAATCACAATTGAATTTATGTAAAGGCATCGAACTTATTTGTACACCTAATTACATCAAATTTTCGAACGTTGCTTTAATCCTGACCGCCTTTCTGTTAGTTAAAAGCTGAAGTTAAAGCCTAGCAAGGACGATCTAAGAAGCGGGATCTAGTCGCAAAAATGGAGGTTCTCGCGAGCGGCTCTGTTTGAATTCTCTGGAGAGGAAGCAGATCTCTCCTGATGGACCTTTTTCGGAGAGATCTTTTGGGATTGCGGAGAGTCGATTGGCAAACGCCCGGTTTTTCGCCTGTGCCCATTAGCAGCTCTACGAATTCACGCTGGTTACCTGTCCTGTCGCGGGGATGCGACGTTAATGCGTTTTTTGTGTTTCCGCGAAAGAAATTTATCGCGCCACCCGCTGGATTTATCGCGCCTCTCCTCTTTGCAGTCGTTTCTTCCAACCCTTGCGAACACGGAATGCTCCCCGTCAAAGGACTTCGTGTTATTAGCTGTACAAATTAATTCCGTGGTCCTCACAATGAATCACTTGCACCTTTCTTTTAAATTCGAGTTCGTCGTCAGTCACAAAAAGAAATTATTGGACACTCTCTTTGCGTGTCAATTGGAAAAATGTTCTCGAGGTCGAGGAAATGGCTTGGCCTACTTTCAAAGAAGCTAGTGCGACTTGCGAAAGTTTCGTACATACTGAAAGTGCTAGCAAAGGAATAGGAATTCCAGCATTTCCGAACGTCCTGATTCTTAACTTTTTGAGGATGAAGAATTAAATCAACTGTTTTTCAAATCAAAGATTTTCATGCGATACTTTGCACAGAGAATTGACTTGAAATTGAGGGGAAAAGCTACCCCCTCTCTGCCACGCGTCACGTGACCGAGCCGTAGCGTCGTAGAAGGGGAAGGTAGAGTGGGGAGAGAAGTTTTAATCTGTGATCTCTGAATTTGCATTAAGGAAGAGGTTTTAACCCCATTTTCATGTGGAGTGAACAATTACATTGTTTTACATACTTTTTCTCTCGCCATTCTACATAAAAAAGTATTCGGGTACAAATGGGATTAGTTGTCCATTTAATGAGAACTGCTATATTGACCAGGACGGTCAAAATAAAATAAAATAAAAACTGGATACGATCTAGAAAACTCAACGATAACTAGAACTCCCGGAAAAGTCTACGATATAAATGACGCCGCTATTAGCGTGATTAAGCTGACGGGTCGCTTCTTCAATAAATTCCTCGGATATCCACATCGTCTATGGCTGATCAATATTCAAACGCGACGATCACGCCTCGGCAATTAAACGCACCGCGTAGATCAAGCCGCAGAAAACTCGACGGGAAATTAAGCGGCGATTTCCATTAGCGTCGGGGGCGCGCGTCCCGCCTTCGAATTCCCAAGGGGGCGTCTCCCCCGGGGCCCGGTCCTTTTGCGGCCATTAAATCAATGCCCACGCTTTTCTCCTAATTAGCGATGTCCTCCTCGTCACCTGGGCGCGTCCCGGCAAGGAAAAAAAAGAATGGAGCCCATCACCGTCCCCCATTACAATTTACACGGGGGATTCGACTACCGTTCGGTGGTTTTTCAGGAATATATCCGACGGTTACGTGACGGGTGTGCGGGATTTGCCCACGTCGTCGGTGGCGGGAGCCATAGAAACCCATCGACTCTTTGTCGCCTCTTCCTTTTCAGGTTTCGGTAAAATCGACATGCAAGACAGGCAGCGAGACTCTGTCGCCACGGCAGGATGCGACTGGCCGCCGCTAATGAAGTAATTCGTGCGCAAAAACGTTACGACGTTCACCGTGAATTATTCATCGGCCGCGATCGCGCTGGAAAACGTTCTGCCTCCCCGACAGCCTGGAATCCTTGAGGACACTTTTCCACCGGGACCGCCGCCATTTTTCTGATCAGTCTCGACCAGCCAACAACGCCAAACACATCTTCTCGATCACTCTAAAATTATTTCTTCGTGCGATCCTCTTCATTCGCAGTTATGTACAAGTTTATAATAGATCTTCGTTAAACTGCGAAATTTTTGTCGTAATTAGCTGCGGATTGTGTGCGTTTATTACAGAAATGGGTGGATGCAATTTAAACCAGTAAAAGAATTAAATATAAAAATGTTTATGTATGTACTATTTTTAGCTTGTTCAAATTATTAAAGGAGGAATAACCATTTTATTTGACTTGTGTTTCATAAAATCTATACGATCAATTTTTATTATATTTCTGTTGGAAGAGATCTGACGAATGAAATTTTATCGTTGTTCTAACTTTAATGAGGTGTTTAATAAAAATCTTATAATGATGAATGTCGAGCTCAATCTTTGTTCGGCGCGAAGGATCTGGAGAACTTTCAAGTTTGTGTTATTGAAGCTTAATTTTCAATTATTCTTTGCAACATATACAGGATGTCCCAGAATGTTGTACTTCCTTAAAAAGGGTGTTCCCTGAGGTTATTTGTCCAACGTCATGCTTAGAGGGACCTCTCGCCGTGCCGGAAATTAACAAAGCCGTGGAGAACATTTTCGCAGAGCAAAAAGTTATTTGAAATGAAGCACAGCATTTATGTCACACCCTGTATAACATATTCTCTGGATAAGAAGATTATGTATGAAGCATCTGTGTCAAACAATAAAAATAATCGTGATATAAATAGTTCTCTGTGTTCGGATGAACATTGGAAATAATGATCAATAAAATTGACACTTTCTATTAACGTGATTCTATTATGTAAACAATAAGGAAGTGTTCTCCGAATGGTCGACGGATTCGACATAAAATCGGCGGACTACGTCAATCGTTCGAACCGTCGACAACAGCTGACAGCTGCCATATAATACTACGCGTTGACTATGGTCGATGACTGATAGCTCGGCTCCGCTATGCATATCAACGCGATAAATCTTTCTTGGCAAAACAATCGGAATTCACTTATTGTTAGATCCATAGCGAAGCCTTTAGGCACAGCACAATGGATCGTACGGAACGTTGTGCAATCCCCGCGAGGGAAATCCATCATTGCAAATGAGGAGATAAAGAGCGTGGAAAATTAGAACAATTGCCGATCAATTTATCTGTTGTTAGTAAATTTCGGATCGCGGCGAGTAACCGTCTGATGAATCGTTCCGTGCAAACCATTTATCAACTTGCGATTTCTTGGAAAGATCGCTCGTCTTATTGTGTTTCAGATATCAAGTCGTTTCTGAAATTTCTTCCAATTTTTCTAACGTCTTTTATCTCCGTTCATTACATTGTTGCGAAACTCTGCTGGCTCGGTTTATTAATTTTAAATATTTATGGAAGTTACGGCGGGTTTTATGCATTTATCACAGAAGTGAGTGGGTGTAATTTAAAACAATAAAAACATTAGAAGAATTTTAAAATACTGTTATATTATTATTAAATGTTCTGCATTGATTGTGGGGAGCAGGAATAAAATAAAAATTGATTTCATCCCTTGAATTTTTCTAATTCTTTACTGTTTTATATTTCGCATAAGTGCATAAAGATCCGTAGTCTAATTATTATCAACTTATTAAACACATTAAGAAACAAAATAAATGTCACTTCTGATTGCCATTCAAATAGAAAATTTGTATTTTGCATAAAGATCGGCTGTCTAGTCATAAATCATTTCGCAATGAGTCAGTATTGAGGGTTCCAGTTATACTCGACACTGAACGGCATTCTATACCGTTCTATGAATTACGTTTACGTATCATTAACGCGTGGGGAACTTATGTTTTTAATTACTGTGAATTTCTGAGCTCAAGGTCATCCAAAAATCATTGTATAGTAGGTCACTGAATTTGATTTTAGAATCAGCTGTAACAATATAAAGGTAAAAATACATGGTGCTATTGAGGAAAGTGAAGGTGATCTCAGTTTTTTATTCGATAAAAAATTTTTTCGACCCTCCGAAGCTTCGAAGGATTCGAAGGAACGAAAGTAACTTCGAAGTCTTCGAAGTGCCCGAAATTTCAATGTCACGATTTTTGATTAATAAAAATATTAACGCAAAAATTAGATTAAAAAATAAGAAACTCCGTTTTTTCAATCTACTAATAATTTACAATACTACGGAGTTTCGAAATTCGAAACTTCGATTCTCATCGCCTTCGAAGTTTCGAAGTTTCGAAACTTCGATTCTCATCACCTTCGAAGTTTCTGAAATCGCAGCTTCGAAATCTTCGACCTTCGAAGGAAAGTAACAGCCCTAGTAGGTAAACGTGAGGTAAAATCTCATTTTCGAAGAGGGAGGGAGCCGATCTGGGGCGAATCGGAAGCCGGGATCGCGCGATTAGGCGAAATTCTCGGTCTGGGGAAACTCGCCGCCTGTAAATCAATCTCTATTCGCAGCAGCAGCCTCCCGGGGCATTCGCTAGGAGCGTTAAGACGTCTTCGGAGAATACCGGACGCATCGTCGAAGACATTCCGTGCCGTGTGGGAAGTAACGATCCGTGGAGATGAAAAAGGGACGGTGTAGGGGCGGGCGAGGGCGAATAAGGGGCGAGAGGGGGGCCAGGCCCCAGGTAGAGGAGGAACGAATATCGTGGGTACATCGAGGGGCCGTGACTAATGACTCTATTGACGCTCGGAGAGAGAAGTTGGAACCAGAGAAGAGCCGAAGGTCGTTTACCGGCACAGAGGAACCGACTTGGCAGCTGCTTGCTTCTCTCGCTCTTCATCTATCTCTCCTTTTCCTTCTCTTCTACCTTCCAAGGAGGTTTCTCTCTTCCTCTTTCTTGCTCTCTGTCGCTCTCTCGCATGGTTTCCTCGGCCGTCGATGCCACGACGCCTCTTTCTACGTTGCTCGTTATCTCCGGGTGCCCGTGCAGCTTTGAAAAGGAAGGTCAGAAAGTGTCGCGGCTGACCTTTCAGTAATGAAGCTAATGCCGGACGCGACGGGTGGCTGCGGACCAGCATTTCTCGCCGGCGTCACTTTCCGCCATTTCTTTTCCCTTCACGTTGCTCGCGGAACAAGCACAACGACGCGACGCGACAGTTACGGAATCCTTTTCCGAAAATGAGACTCCGGGAATCTTACGAATATCTTGGTTAGCGCGGTTTATCAGTGTTTCTTCAGACTCGCTGGTCGTCAAAATATTAATACACAAATTAGTTCATGGCTTTCACAATGAATTTCATTCATAGAAGCGACCGGTGTTGTCAATAACAACTGTTGGTTAGTTGATAATGAAGTGCTCACGTTAAACAACGATCTAGTTAATTTCAGTATCAAAAATCAGACAAATACTGTGTGCACAAGACCGCACGTACATAAGACTTCACCCGAATAGCGTTTCACCTCGGAGCATGACGGATCAGGCTCATTCACTGCCTAGCAATTTGTATGCGGTGCGCCTAAAGAAGTTTTCACTTGAATAAATTGATGCAGGCAACCGGGCACGCCATTTCTTCAGTAAAAATTGTACTTCATATTGCTGAGGTACTTAGCAATTAAACAAATTTCCAAATTCAGGACTCACTCGGTTTTTGCGTCGAGGTCTGCAATTATTCTCCCGCAATTTCTCTCGAAATCGGTCAGCAAAGAAAAGTAAACGGTGCGCGAAGTTGCTCGCAGATTGATTTATCTACAAGCCCGTTTATATCATTGCGGGACGCCGCAAGAAAGGAGAGGCCGTAATCGCGGCGCATCACGGGTGAAAAAAGGAAGCAATAGGTCCGACGCGATCTCGGAGCGAAAAAACGGAGAGAAAGGAGAGCTCGGGCAGAAAAACGGCCATGACAAGTAACAAAATCCGAAGAGAGGCGTGCACCAAAAAATTCAGCTTCCACCGGAGCAGAAACTGCACGCTTCGATCCCGGATCCCAGGAAACAATACAAAGAAGATTCCCACCCGGGTGGTGTGCAAGAATTCGAGACTTCCAAATCGCTTACGTAATTCCTGAAGGGGCAAAAAAAAAAATCGGTATGCCGCAGGAGTAAAGAACCTCGGCCGGAGAAGAGGATCGGTGTGTGCTCGTGGTTCCGAGAAGGAGGAAAACGCGAGTCTTATTTATCATCGTCCACCTTTGAAACTCGTCTTGGGTCGGTTCACTTTTTGCGGAACGGCCTCCATCTGAAGTTTCGCCCGTGAGCAGAAACGATGAAGATTTTAGTTATGCCCCCGACCTGCTGCCCCTCTCCCCGCGGCGGGCACGACGTGGTTTCTCTCTCCCCTTTCTCCTATTTCTTTCTAAATTGAAGAAGCTACCGCGTTTTGTCATGCTTTTTAGGCAGAACGTTGTAACGCGGTCGTGATTGCCTCGTACAATTACCTTCTGGTCTTTCAACCTCTCTCTCTCTTTCTCTCTCTCTCTCTGTCTCTGTTTCTCTCTGTTGCGATGAACAACCCCGGTCGGTCTTTTTCTATCTCCGACCGGTGTGTACGCACACCTACAGCTAATGTACAACACGGTGCGAGCAAAGCATAAAACGAGCGGGGCCCCTCTTTTTGCCCGGACGCCACGCTTCATTCCGACCGGCGAAATTACCGGCCGCCTCTCTTCCTTTTGGGATAAATGCCGGGACCCCATCCACGCCACACGGCGAAAACCGATCGTGAAATTAAGTTCTTCGCCGGAGACTTTCTTATTCCAAGCGAAATTTGTAATTCGCGAGCCGATCCGACTTCGATCGGGCCCGGCCCGATCCGGCCCGACGCGTTCCCCCTTTTTTCCGGACCGTCACGGCCGCTGAATTTGTCAAACACAGGTGATCCACCGCATAACATGATAGTCGCCCGTTCCTGTTATCTTTCTGGCCCTTTGCAGTCGGAACTATTTTAAACATTTTACCTATACTAGGTAATTTTACAGATTCAATTTTACTCTGAGAACACTTACGAGTGAAGAGAATGATATAAAATTGATTTTTGGATCGTTGGAAACGAGAACACCGCCTTGACACTATCGAAATGACCGGTTCCAGATTTTTTATTTTACGATTGTTGATATAATAAGAATAATTTTATAAGAAATGATTGTATAGATATCTTTAAGCTGAACAAAGTCTAAATAGAATCAATCTTGTCATGTTTATTAGGGAACATGTACAAGTTACTTTTAAGGCTCGGTAGGTTTGGTGTTAACTAGAAAATTAAACATTTCTTCCAACCTAGAATATTTCCATTCTACTGGATGGACCACGAAGAGTGATCAGCTTAGATTATTGTGCTATTAATAGTTCGATCGAAAGATTTTTTTAGCTAATAACATGGTTCAAGAAGGGCTTGAAGGTAACTATACCAAATTTTTTATCAACCCTTTTTCCCGATATCAAAGAAATCCAAGTTTCGGCGTGCGGAGTTCACCCGTTTAAAAGTGATACACGAGAAAAGCTGCTCGATTCCAAGCGCTTTTGAGAGGTTATAATGCTGCCATATTAGGTTACCCCAATCACCCAGAATGTGGGTTAGATCTTGGATTCCTCGCACTACAATTTCCAGTTTTATCGTTTTCTCGCGGAATTGTACAATATTAAATTCAGAAAAGTTGAAAATTTTTGGTCCTTTGAATGAAAGCTTAATCCAGAACTGACGAATAAGCTCGAAACCGTGAAGAAATAATTTAGTCCAGGTAGTGCCAAGAGTAATAAGAGTAAGAACCACTTCGCGACCTCGTGGGGAAACAATATCGATCTCTAGCGGGGAGTCCTGAACGGGACGAAATTCTGATGAGCAAGATCGCTTGTAGAAAGCAGGCAGGATCAGCGGGTAACAAGCTTTCGAGTAGTATCGAGCAGCGTTTAGAGTCTCCGGAGAACTGGTCCAATGACACAGCGGCGTTATCCAGCTATCATCTTGGCCTCCGCTCGGGTCCGCGCGACGCGGCGGGAGGAAAGGACTCTCCGCGGGATAAATTCATGAGCGCGATGTCCTCGCGGGCACGTAGCGGCCTCGAGGAGAGCCCGGGCATGTAAATGTAAAGAGCGGTTCTCGCGCGAGCGAAGCGAACGAGCCGAGTGCATTTTATTAGCGCTGGCCGATGGAGAGAAGGAGCCGACCAGGAGGAGGATCGGGAGGAGGATGAAGATCAAGAGGACGAAGAAGGAAGGAGGATGAAGGAGGGGGATGATGGCGGAGGAGGCGAAGAGAAGAAGGAAGAGGTCGATACCGCGGCGAAGCGGAGGTGGAGAACCAGGGAACGCGGGAGAATCTTGTAAGCTCGCGCTCGCGTCGACCTTGCTTCGCGCGAGCACACGCGGCGCTATTACGACGCTGTTCGCGCGACGCCCGGCCACGCTGCTTCATGGGATCCCAGGGAAATTAACGACGACGCGTCGTTCCTCGAACTTCCCGCCCTGATCCTCCGCGATATTTCACTCTTCAGCACGCGATCCACCGCGATCCTTTTATCCGAGCTCCATGGAAACGCCGTGCGCTGGACCGCTGTAGAGAAAAGATGCGCTACATCCCAGTCAGCAAAATCTGTTCCAGCAGATTAAGGGGGAAGGGTAGTCGCGTGACAAAACTGGCAAGGAACTAGAATCTAACTAGATTTTGGGTCGAAACATGGGTTTGGCTTTTTGTCCTTATTTGAGCAGATTTTGGGCTCGCTGAAGGCTAATTCTAAAGAGGACGGTTAAATACAGCCCGCTCTGCTCATGATTTAACGAGATTATGTTTATATCTAATAATATGAGTGTCCAAAGTAGGGAAAAAAATCGAGAAAACATCCGCAAAAGACTTTTTTGACGGATATGATGGGGCACAGCGGGCTGCGATGAACCTTCCTCTATCGAATGAACCTTTGTGCAGCTCAAAATATGCTCGTATAAGGATAAAACGCCGCGGCTCGCAAACCCATGTTTCGACCCAAAATCTAGTTAGATTCCAGTACCTTGCTAGTTCCCTGCAGTCGGCGTCTTCCCTCTTAGGGGGGAAGGAGACCCATGTGAATTTCAGATTTTAGGGTATTTATCAGTATTCCATGTGCCATTTTTAAAAAACTGTGGTGCCCGAACATAGTCGATTAGTAACCAAAAAATTGCACACCAATGTAAAACAATATAGTTTCGAGAAAAATCGTCATAATTTTATCATTTCAATGGACTTCAATATATAATTTTGGGAAAGCATGATTTCAAGGTACTATACATTTAAGACATACAATAAAAAATCCCTTAATTAGTCGCTTAATGCAAATCCCGTAAAGCCGAACGCTCTCACATCCGAGCATTCTTTCGAGGAGCGAGCCGAATCGTAAAGCGGCTTGATTTATTGGTATCGCGGATTACCGCGGTACAACGACTAATTAGTATGATTAGCCCGCGCTACACGATCCCCGAGCCAGGGTACGGGCGCGTTTTGCGGCATGAATGGAGCTCTGCCTCGTGGAACGGCTAATATCGGAAAACCGGGCTGATCGGCGAAGGTAACGAGCGATCACGTTGAAAGGTGAGTAATATCTAGTTACCATGAGCACGGTTCGACCCGTCGTACTTTATAAACGGCTGCTCCGGAGCTCGATAGACCGTAACACACCGGGGCCCCGGGATCATTATATCGAAGCTGACGCGCCGTTGACTTTCAACGTGTCTGACGGAATTAACGAAGGAACCAATTAGCGGGCCTCGAGACGAGGGGCGAGCTTGCAAAATCCGGACCGCTTCTAACGCAATTCTTCGGCCGCTAGACGCACTCGGCGTGTTCGCGAAAAGAATCGGGCAAAGAATTAACGATGCCGATCCGCGAGATAACGAGATATATGTATATTGTGTTCCGTAATACTGCGGAATCGTAGCGAGAACACCACCGGTCCCTTGTCTCATGTTACCGAACGCTAATAGGAAGGCCCGGTGCACGCGCAGACCGTCCGTCATTTTTATCAGTCCACAAATTGAAACGATGATTGATCCGGGAACCGCGCGCGAGCAGAACGGTCAAGTTGATCGATGTGCGCTCCGAAATAACCGGTTAGTTTGAATTTCACCGGGATTTTTCGCGCTGCCGAGAAACTTTGATGAATATAATGTACGGTAGTTGCAGACCGCCATTGCTGATCAGTGCGCGCGGCTGCTGCTGCACTGTGTTTAACGACATTAGAATTGCTGAGTATCATTCAACTCGACTAACTTGTTGCAGACAACTGTCGCACAGTTGGGTATTTGATACGGAATATCGGATTTCTTATTAAAAAGTTTCTATCTTTATTATTAACCTTTAAGTCGTATTAAGTTTATACACAGGTGTCATGCTGGTCGGAATTAATTTTTGTTGAACGAACAGTAATACATAATATGCAAGATTATGAAGGAAAAACAAAATTTATTCATTCTTCTTTAAACTTTAGATACATGTAACACAATAATATGTTTTAATTTTATGTAAAAATTATATTTTATAATTCTCCATCGTGTGCCTTTGGTGGCTGAGAGTAGACATGAAGGAAAAACAAAATTTATTAGCTCTTCTTAAAACTTTAAATACATGTAACACAATAATATATTTTAATTTTATGTAAAAATTATATTCTATAGTTCTCCTATCGTGTGGCTTTTGCAAAATCCTGAGGTCGTAAAGAAATTTTGAGATCAGATTTGAAATCGGTGTGAAAAAAGTCTACGGGAAATGATGTATACCATATTACAAAAAAATTTTTTCCGCGCGTAGTATTGAAAAACCACAATTTTCTTGAAATTGTACAAGTTTAACGAATTTTATCAATGTTAAAAAACATTCGTACCATAATCTCCCTATTTTTCGCATATTCTATTAAAGTTACAGCTTCAATTTAAAAACAATTTCATCGCTCTATCTCATTTCTATCGAAAGTTCTTTGATTTTGTCGCCGATTTCGTCCGAATTGCCCACTGTGCGCCGCCAACATGGATCACAAAGTCCCACCGAAATTTCTACTGGGGTCTTGCCGGGCCTCGACAAATAATTTACCTGAATGTGTACAACATCCAAAAAAAGAACAAAACGTATCCGAGACGACTCTGAAGGAGTGAATGCGATCTTTGTAAATAAATAATGTTGAAACAGCGAGGAGGCGACAGACGGCCGGGGGAAAATAAATTTCCTTGATGATCGAGGACGGAGCCATCCCAGGTGATCGTCTTCTCGGGGAAGCGCCGTCAGTGCGGATTCCGTGATGTAAGTTAATCGGGGATCTAGTTGGAACGAGAGGGAGAGTGATCTAGAGTACCCCTGAAGTGTGCAACCTATGCGTGCACTTGCACACACATCGCGGGAATTGTAAATAGTGTAGGCAGCGACCACGCAGAACATCGTGGACCGGGTGGAGGGACACGAGAAGCGGAGATGGAACGAAAAGAAGAAGACTAAGAAGAAGAGGATGGCCACGACGAAGAAGAAGAAGAAGAAGAAGCGGGACAGGACAGCCAGGCCGCCGGCGCTGGGCTGCGCGTGTATCCGCCCACGTAATCTTGATTGTCGACACACCTCCACCTCCACCACCTTCTACCACGAAGTGCACCAACACATTTCGACTGGTCCACACCACCGGAACCTGTGGGCACCCACCCGTATACACACACGTCCGAATGCAACCTGCACGATCGCACCAAGGGCGGATCAACCCTGGACGCGGTGCTCGCTGTAAAGTATCCTCTCTAATTGAATGCCCTTGTGTAGGTACCCCGTTGTAATCTGCTCGGGGATTCGTGGTAGAGACCTCTCCACAGGGTGGAGCTGTCGGGATCGCTGGGGTTGCGGCGTTTCTGAAAACGACTGACGTTGATCCCGAAGATACGAGGCTCCGAAAACGTTCAGCTATATCTTTCCCCAAGTTAATTGAATGTTCGAACGTTTGCGTGAAATTTAAGTGTAAATCCTTATGAAATGTAAGGTGCAACAGATATATTCTTTTGTTGATTGATAAACTCGAAAATGTGATATATAGACTGCGGATCTTTATGCAAAATAAAAATATTCTGCATTGATTGTGGGAAGCAGGAAGAAAATAAAAATTGATTTTATCCCTTGATGACTTTGTTACATTAAAAACAACATTAGAGCGTTTTTAAATTTTTCTAATCTATTACTGTTTTATGCTTCACCCAATCAATTTCTTCATAAATGCATAAAAGTCCGCATTCTAGTGATATAGGTTTTGCAAGTCAAATTCATCCTTATGCAAATCAATTTCACCCTTTTGTAGATAAACTTCACCCTTTTGCAAATAAAGTATTTTAAACGAGCTTAATGCCTTTTTATAGGAAATGAGGAGCCGAATCGAATAGAGCACAGAGAAATCTATGTTTCTTCTAAAAACGTGAAGGTGATCTTGAAATCTGTTTTGTCCGTTATTGCCATATTCTGAATTGCCATATACTGAAAAACTTTGATTAGCTTTGGATTGTAACATTTTGTGTAATAAAGAGGAAATGAGAGATCACGAAACACGAATTTTGCGATGACCCGATACTTGATGACGCGAAAGGCCAAAAACAGCACGAACCCGACAGTCTCGATAATGATGAAATAAAAAGCCGGCGATTCGGCCGTGGTGAGGTCCAGTGTTAACGACCCGGTTGGAAGAAGGTCGTCATAAGAATTTATAGGGACGGTGTGCAGCGTGCAGAAAGTCAAATAGAGACACGAGAAGTCGGCGCAGCAACACGGTCGCTCGCCGTTTAATCTGCCCGTCAGGGAGTCCCGTCTTTGTTTCGCGGGAAACCGCGTGTTTACGCGATTCCATATTAAATCTGCGTGGGTGACCTCCCCCAGGGAGAGGAAAGGGGTGGTCGGACAAGGAGAAACCGGAAAACAAATGAAGGGACGCGAAAGCATAATGGTGGCGAGCCGTGAGAGGGTCGGAGAGAAAGAGAGAAAAAGAGATAGGTAGAGAGGGATAAGAAATTGGATAAGAACGTAAGGAGGATTGGTGTGCGCGCGACTAAATTTCTCTACGGCTGTGTGCGTACGTGTAAAACCATGCTATGGCCGAGGCATAGGGGGTGGGAGGGGTGGGTGAGGCTGGATCCAAGGTGGAGGATTTATGAACGACCGAAACAGGCTGCTAACCCTGGTCCCCTCGCTTCACCGTCCACCTCTTTTTGCTTTGTATTTTGACCTTAGCGCGAGTAGTATACCTGCTCCGCAGTGGTCATCTCCCTTCTGTATACGCGCGCAACAAACAGTTTCGTTTTCCCGTCGACTCGCCGGATTCTACATTGTTTCTGCTGTCAGCCTGCTACGGACGACCTCTCGTACTTTATAAGTGCACTTTACGTTGAACTCTCTGCAAGTGTAAGCAGCATTCTTTCGAAATTGTTCTACCAGGGTTTCGCATACATTGCACCTGACTCCATCGGGGGTCAGAACACATAATATAATACAGCTAGCTCATGTTCTGGTTCATTGCTCACCAATCAAACGAGAGACCTTCTAGTTGGTCAGCTGAATAATTACGCAAACTTTTGATTTCATGGATAGTAGCCTACAGTATAGTGGACTACAAAGGACTTAGCTACCAATGTTTAGCATCGAATTAAGTTGGCAATGATGCAATTGTACAACTAATTGTACAGTCGCATCATGCAATTGTATTAGCTAATATTTATTGCATATTAATCGAAACAGAGAGTTTCTAGTTGGTCAGCTAAACAATTACACAAATCTTTAATTTCTAGACATTCTAGACTACAATGAGGACTTAGCTATTGGTGTCCAGCGTTGTGTTAAGTTGGTAATCGTGCCGTGTAACTGTACAGCTAATTGTGCAAGAATTAGGGGTGGGATTGATGTGTCTTGTGGTGCTTCACTGATACGGTAGAGCTAGTTATGTTCTGATTAATTACTTCCTAATTCTTTCTTAATTATTCAGCTGAACGAATATTCCGTGGATATTGTAGACTACAATGAAGACTTTTGGCGTCTAGCGTCGTGACAAGTTGGCAATCGTAGCGTGTAATTGTGCACCTGATTACGCAAGAATTAGGGGTAGTTTTCCCGATACTGGACAATGTTTTTGAAACGTGTGAGATTATGCTTTCCGCAGAAAACATGGAAGCTGACGAGAAAACTAAAGGATGTCCTGGCGAAGCTTTGGACCGATGACGGAACAGTTGTTCTGCGCACGTAATCCGGAAGCAAAGGCTGCGGACACCGAGTTACCCAGCACCGGCTCCTATCATAATTCCGTAATTCAAAGATCCAGCTTTATTGAGACGGCAGCACATACTCTCTTAATTAACGCGAAGCTACTCTTGCCGGGGCCCAATCGGTTCCCGGGATCTAAAATCAATTTAGATCCTCGATGTACGATAGAGAGGCTGCCTCCTCTCTCATCCTCCTGCGCGGTGCTCGTCGGGATACACACCGTGGAGGAGAAGATGAGCGAGGGGCATACGCTCGACGATCCACGGGAGACGCAATCCCGAGGAGGATAAACGAAGAGGAACCAGAAGGAGAAGCTCGATACTCCAGACACCGTGTGCTGATGTTGGTGGTTCATGCATGTGTTCCTGGTACTGTTCGTGTCCCGAGGCTATTTGAATCGCCTCGGAAAGCTTTATGGACCGTTCGCTTTCAACAATTGCTATGATTCCGGCTCCCTCTACGATCGGAATCGTTTGGGAATTCTTGTGCTCCAATTTCTGTACTGGTTTGGAAAAGGAGATTGCTTTCTTGAGTTATTACTAGATTGCGGAGATGTCTCGATTAATTACAGTAGTGCAAACTTAAGCGGTGTTCTTTCGCACACTTAAGTGTCCTAGACTATTCCCCCAGTACTAAAAAAAAAACGGGACCTCCGTCTGAGTGTCTAGCGAGTAGAAAATCATACATTCCCTGCCCTTCCTTCAGTTGAAGTCGCCTCCACACTTAAGTGTCCGCGATTGGGACCGAATGTTACTTGGATTTTAATGTAATTTTTGAAGTACTAGACATGTTAATCTCGTTCTAACGAGAAAAACTGTTGGGGCCGGCGGAGGATTGGACGATGACAGAGATAATTATCGCTAACTAAGTGATCGAAAGCATCGGGGAAGATTAAATTGCTCGAAAGCTCGCGAGACGGAGGATCGTGCGGCGAGGTGCGCTGGCGGTGCTGGTGGTTAGGATCCATGGGGGCCTCACGGTGCCCCGTGGTAACGTGGGTAACTTAATATTCCGGGCAATAAATAAGAGAATGCGGCTCTGTCCGCCCCACAAAAAACCCCCCGCGGGCCAAAGAGCAAGACGCCCACGCTTCTCGTAGTACCCACAGTCCGGTCCCGCGTCTCCACCCTTCCTCGTCCTTGGCCCGGAGGATCCCCGGATCTCGGACAACCGACTCTCTCGTCGGGATCCGCCGTACGAAAAGTTTGTGGGCCCACCTTAACCTCCCGTGGCCCCCACGCTCAACACCCGAACGTTATCCGGGCACGGCATCGCGTAATTAAGTTATTACGCTCGCGGGGAACTCTCTCGCCGTGCTCTTCTCCGTGGCTGGCTCCCCACCTCCGGGAAGGGAGGCTTTATTTAGGTCCAAGGATTTTGACCGTAGAGGGGCGTGAATGAAATATTAACGACCCAATTGTTTGTTCAACGGCGAAAATCCATCCACCCTCCTACAATAGCTAGAGCTGCCTATCCAGGGAATTAACATCATTCGTGTTCAACTCTTCGGGGATGCTGAATTGTTGTTTTTAAATTGTTCTGAAGAAAATAAAATCAAAATTTGTCGCAGCGACATTCGTATGTCGTTTAGCGACGTTTATACCCTGCGATTAATAATAGCGAGAAAATGTCAGAATCAAGTGAGACACCTTGTATATCTCTTCTTTCTATTTTACAAAATTCGCCCTTGAAGAGGTTGACCCTCTGGCAATAGGATCTGAGTATATTTGGGCAGCTGTGCTACATTGGGAACAACAGCAAGACTAATCATCAATTATAATCATAACATCATCAATTATAGAGCTGTGAGAATCGTCTGCCTTATACTAATCATAACGTCATCAATTACATACTTGCGAGAATCTTCTGCCGAGGATTAAACGAAAAATAACAAGTATGACTCTGCTGAATGACGACCCCCTAAAAATCCAACAAAGTCAGAGTAATTCAATTAATGAGGTCGAAACTGTCTTTCTACATTCTTTAAATCGTGATAACCATTACAAGATGTTACAATAAAAACTAGTTTCTAAACCCAGTAGAGGAATAATTCCAGTAATATGATCTTCGACGAAATGTAGACTTGTCAAGGTCGAAAAACGCAATCATGACGGCGATGAAGAAATAGAAATGTGAAAGACCCGCAAATTGTCTTTTTCCCCATAGGAAATTCTGAACGACGAAGAAGCTCTGCAATCACTGTAGTTGTAAAATAAATAAAGGCGAGTAGTTAAGAGCGAAGAATGTTTAGAAGAACAATGCACCATTAAGACGGAACGATCGAAGGCAATAACTCGTTCCTAAGCCGGAATCGTTTGTAATGTTTCCCAAACAGGGGAAGATTTGAGCCGATCGTCGACGATAGCAATTTTCCGCTTGCAATCAGGTTGGCCAACCTCGGCCAGCTGATTATTACCCGCGTAAAATATGTGTTCCTGCCCCCGAGATCAAGCTATTCCCTTTTTACACGTCTAAACCGTCCGACTCGACTCGTAATTTACAATTTAGACCCTCCACTTCCTCTGTGATCACGAGAGGCCCGCCGATGCCAGCCACTTTATGAAGCGAGCCGGCAGATGTTCCCCATAACAAAGTTGCACGCAAAAACATCATCGGGCTGAGGGCTCCCTCACGGAAATTAGCACCTCGTGGCATGGGGTGCACGAGCATTCCTCGCCGAAAGGAATTCTGGCGTTAGAAACGCCGTGCTTAGAAAGCGAAACGCGAGAAACGTGTAACACATTGTTACAACCATCGCTAGAATCTTTTATGACCTGGCTGTTACCTATTCTGCGTAACACCTAAACCACATAAACGTGTTCACTACCGTGTCGATGCCGTTCAATGCAAGCATTATGTAAAATCATTCTTCACAGATTTAAAAATTAATTGTTATATTTACAAATATAAATAATATACTTCGTTGTCAAGACTCAAGCCACTGTAATGGCCTTCTAGTCCTGGAAGGAAAAGTGGAAAATTTTTCCAATATCAATATTATGAAATGGCAAAAAAAATACTTTTCATTTGCCTTTTTCCCACATATAACCTTATTAGTTTGCCTGTATACATTTTAAGCAAAAATTCAACTGAAGAAATATAGAAATGTGTGGGAGACCACATGACCTCAAGAATCGCAAGGAACTAATGAAGACCAATAGATACCGTTGTAATATTATCAACCTATCAAGATTATTACGGAAGGGAATAAATATCTATTTAAAGCCTGTTTGTTGCAATGGAGATAGAAACTTCTTATTTTGGCTGACAACATGCGTGGATAACTTGGGTGGACAACATTACTAGCCCTTGCTCTATCAAAGCCGTATCAAAATCAGCACGCTAACTGATGAAGAGCTAATATTCGCCGACGATTCGGTACTGTTATAAAATATTGTCAACCTATCAAGATCATTACGAAAGTTTGTTGTTGCAACTTTTTATTTTGAACTAGGTGGACAATATTATCAGCCCTTGCTCTACCAAAGCAGCATGAAAATCGGCACGTGTCTTCCCGGCAGAAATCGCGAGGAGCTAATGAAGAGCTAATATTCGCCGGCGACCGATACGTAGTAACAAATATACATAATGGCAGCATATTTCATCCCCGCCTCCCGTCACTCTGTTATCAGCCACAGAGTGACCACTCCTCCTCCTCAGCGTCCAATATCCCCTTATTTAAAATCTACCCTGCCGGCAGGTGCGCGACGACAAAAAATCGAGCTGGTTCCTCGACGAACCCGAAGACAAGGAGGCAGGCAGACAGGCATGGGAGCCTGTCTACGAAAGAAGCCACTTCTCCAGTATCCCCTTCGTCGTAAAAGTCCGGCTCGCCGATGGACCTCGGCTAATGCTCCAACGACAATTAGCCAAGTTCCCGGTTTTTTTCGAAAACGTGTTCGCGTTTTAGGGAGCAGGTGAGAGGGACCGGGCCGCAATCCTCTCCGGGGCCTGAAGCTTCGCCAGAGGAGGATTCCGTTGACCGGTAGGCACACAGACACACACGGCCCGTGTGGAACGAGGAAGGTGTTCAGCTGGTCGTTAAGCCCGGGAAAACACGAAGAGGTGTCCCGCAATTAGCGCGAACAAAAACCGACCACGCTCCGGTCCGAGCAGTCTCGACGGATCGATGGACGAGGAGGTGAAATCGGGGTCAATGGCAGGACGAGGATCTTCTTCTGGATCAGCAACTCTTCTGTACGCAACTCGAGACAAATCACCCGTCGGACCCCTTCGACTTCCTCGAAAATCGCCAAACGGCTAACTGCAGCACGTTCGAGGACATTGTGTGATCTATGGTGAGCGATCGAATGGAGCCGCTCTTTTGTCAGACTTCGCAAAATAGAAAGTCAAAATTCTGCCGCCTCTGTTCACCTTCTCAACCCTCAACTTTCTCTTTCAGCCCTGCTCAAATGCTTCGACGCTTCAACGATTACATTTGAAAAGGTGATGTTTTCATATGCGTGAAAGTATCAAAAGTTGATGCAGTCGAGCCTTTCATGTTCAAGAGATGTGCACGGTATTTGTAAAAAGTATATTCCCACTCTACGGGGTGCATCCCTTCTTCTTAATTACAAACATGATACAAAGATAATAGTATTTGCTTGTTCAATTGAGGATTTAATGGAAACTTGGTTATCCCAACCGTTGATGTCCTAGTTCTTCGTTATCCGTGTGAATACATGTTTCAGATGTAGACGGTACAATCTACAAATTCATATACGATACTATTTATTGTACAAATCGACAAAGATTTAATCTAGCACTGTAGATAGTCTGCTATTAGGTAGCACCATATTTGACTGGTTCGAAGTTCTTCGACCCAATTCTATCATTGAGAGAGAGGCAACACTTTCAGAGGCTGACTATTGGCACTACGAAGATCTTCCAGAGGCAACTTCCAGCAAGCATGTTTTCCACGTTCCATGGAGCGCTTCATTCATCGGCTAGGTCCTCTGACATAATAAGCATCGAGTGGACATAGGTCGGAAAGACAGAAAATAGCCCGTTGGGCCAGGGAAGAATTAAGACCCGAAGCCAAATTCGATTCAGCCTCGATCGGGGCTACGCTGGCTGGAAGAGGGTCCAGGGACTCCCGGTTCCACCTGTTCTTTTTTCCCCCATCTCGAGTGCTATCTCTCTTAAAGGGCCCAGCGTATACGAGCGCTTCTAGTCCAACCGGTCCACGGACACACTGATGCCACCGTGTTCAACGCCGTGGCCGAAAAACACTGCGGTACCACGGCCACCTTGTGGAACAAGGAGGCCGATCGGCGTGCGACGGAGAAAAGACAACCGACGTTACCCCGGAGAATTATTTATGGTGGCTGATAGAGACGCGGGTTCGAGGCAACGTTGTCTAAGAGGCAACAGACCCACGCACTGGAATTCCTGCCTCCTTCCATCCTGCACCGTCCTTCTTCCCTCGCGTCTTGTTCTTCTTCTTCTTCTTCTTCTTCTTCTCCGTCGTCGTCATCTTCTTCGTCGTCGCCGTCGTTGCCCTCCTCCCTTTCTTCTTCTTTTCTTGCCGACCAACTTTATCCTACTCAGCTCGCTCGTCATTCTCCACCTTCTTGGACACGTTCCGCCGTTCTGGTCCACCATGGCGGAACGCGATCGGGTCGCGACTTTCGCAAATCGATGAAGTCTACACGCAAACTAGGCCACGCAAAGCTCACAGCTAGGCCATGTCTCTGTTAATTATACACTAATAATTACAGACGGAACGGCTTCAGCGGGTTTTCAGGTCGGGCAATCTAATTCTGGTATTGTTTATTTGGTAGAGAAGCGAAGAAAACTCGGGGGATCTTGAACTTTACTATTATTTATGTAACAAACTAGGTCAAATTCAGGTCTATGTCCTTTTCAATATATCTCGATCAGGTGTTAGCTTACGAAGAGATCTAGCTATTTCATGACATACACATTTTTTAATCAATTCCACCTATTTTATGTGTTAGACCAAGTTCACGGGACAGAGCGATTAACTACCTTTCCAATTTCTTGATATTTTATTTAAAATTAAACATTTCTTCCGACCTAGATGAATTCCATTATATTTATATGATTTTTTTCATTTTGCGGATATTTAATAATTGATTAGACACCAACTTTGAATCCTCATACGTTCCTCATGGTGGAAACTCATTGTTTTTAAATATTGTAAAACAATTGATCTCTTATTTCATATGTTGTGAATTGTATTTCTTGGAAATGTTACGCTATAAATGAAGCATAATTTGTAGACTTAAGTGTGAAGTAGAAATAGGTGAAACATTATCCTAGGCCCTCTTCAGTATTTCTGAGGGGTGGATGAGGGATAATATTTGAGTAGTTGACTGTGTCGGCATGTTTAAATTTCAAATACAGCGGGCGAAACAGTTTTCGGAGCCGCTACAGTTAGCAATCGTGGAGGCATCGGAGCCAGGTATTTGAGCATGGCTGAAAGAAAAAGTGAGGGTTGAGAGGAGGCGAACGGAGGCGGCGCGGCGGCGTCGGCAGAAAAATCGGGAATCGCGGATGCCGTGGCACGGATGCACACCGGTGTTACGCGCGTATACGCACCGCAAGAAGCGCGTCCCTCGTTAGTGCCACTAATTACGAGTCGGTCGGTCTCCCCTCCGGCCTCCCCTTAATGAGTGCCCTAGTAAAGGCACGCGAGAAAAAAATTGTAACGCCAACGGAATAACTCGGGCCGAGTGGACGAGTCGAAGACGAGTGGCGAGGGAAACGGGCCTGACCGTGCTGGACCTGCTTTCTTCCTCTCTCTCTATGTCTGTCTCTCTCTTTCTCTCGCACCAGGAAGAAAGAGGGAGAGAGCTGCCGAGACCAGAGTCGAGGCTTAAGCCTTAATTACCGATTAAGCGCGTGGCGGAGATCACGAAATACACTCCTCGTCTCCCCGCCGAATGATTGTCCTCGAGGGTAGCGATCGACGGGCGTAAATTTACAACGAGCCCCCGGCGTCGAACCCGGAAACCTTAGAAGATGTAATCTTCCGGTGAGACATAGCTCGATCTTCGAGCAGTCCCCCGGATAATGGATCCGGAGATACCTATTTCTTTTTTTCTGCTCCTCTGAAAGAGGTTCACCCCTACCTAACGGCGCGACCAGCTTTTTCTTAGGAAACGTTGGATATTTAACGGTTACCTTGGCCGGCGATCTTGTCACGGTTACCTTGGCCGATCGATAAAAGCGAATTCTTGGGTAATTGGGGATGAGCCAGCGAGAAGGTGACGGCTAATTAGCTCCACTCCGCTTTCGAACGCACGGGGACGCGGCCTTCGTAAAGGCGTCCCCGATGCCGGTTTCTTAGACTTAGCTTTGCACTAAATAACTGCGCGCAGAGTCACTCCTGCAGGTATTTTAGAAACCTTATTCTTATGGAAGCTATAAAGACTTTTCATTTGGTTGTGAGTACCACATCTTGGTAACGAATGACGTCGTCGTTAATGACGTGAATTTTGTGTGTTTCATACAAGTCTTGCCTATCTATCAATGATTACTTTATAGATTCCATTAGAATAAGATCTTTTCTTTGTTCTTTTACGTTGCTTCTCAAACTGCCAGGTTATTAAGCGACGGGACGTCGTCGACTATAATAAGCTCTAGAATAAGATCTGGAATAAGATCCATTAGAATAAAGATCTTCCATTCGGTTGTGAGTGAGAAAGAATGTACCACATCTTGGTAACATCTTTAGAGTTATTAATAATAATTATTAGTTGATAATGAAGCTTGCGCCTTACACTGCAATTTAGTTCAAGCGGTTTTGAGACGTCTACGTTGCCCCACTGTGGATGATGATAAAGAAAAATTCTCCTGCTATTGTTACCGATTAAAATGCGGATTTTATGCCGTTATGACAAAAACAGGTAATTAAAATTAAATTAAATTAAAAGAATTGAGAAACATGTATTATTTGAACCTACTAAAATTGTTAAAAAAAGGAAGAATTTATAACTCTTACAACTTTTGAATGATTGACTTTGCTTTAGATTTAGCTACGCACCAGAAAAGAAATGTCTACCAAAATTCTTAACGAAAAAGAATAATAAAAATTCCGAGTAAGCTCTAATAATTTTGGCGAAGTGGTCGTCTAACGCTGATCGAAGCAAGGTTAACAAAGAAATCGACCGGTAGCCATGGCGGTGGCTACTACTATTATTTGAACCTACTAAAATTGTTAAAAAAAGAAAGAATTTATAACTCTTACAACTTTTGAATGATTGACTTTGCTTTAGATTTAGCTACGCACCAGAAAAGAAATGTCTACCAAAATTCTTAACGAAAAAAAATAATAAAAATTCTGAGTAAGTTCTAATAATTTTGGCGATGTGGTCGTCTAACGCTGATCGAAGCGAGGTTAACAAAGAAATTGACTGGTAGCCATGGCGGTGGCCGATTTGGCATTTAGCGGACAGTTTTCTTTCCAGGGGATCTCGGGGTGTTCGTCGATTATATGGGAGACCATTAGAGAGACAGAAAAAGGAAGGGGGACCCCGTGGCCCGATAGAGCTGGCTGCCAATCGTACTTTCTCCCTCGGAGCGTGTTCGCGATTCCAGACGAGCTTCGCTCTGGAAACGAAGTCAACAAGCCGGAGGTCTTTATTCGAATCACGAATGCGAATCACGTCCACAGGAGGGGCGGAGAGGAGGAAAAGGAGGAGAGACACCGTCTCGTAACAAATATGCATCTCCTTCGAACATGATAAATCGCGCTACCGGCCGGGACGCATGCACAAAACGATCAAACGACCGCGCGCAGAATGGCGGTCACGTAATTAGAAAAATTGTCTACGACTCCCGGATAATATGCAGAGCCTGTCTCATCGTAAACGAAGAAAACAGAGGCGAATTATTGTGTCAAAATGATCGGTGAACCGCGCCGAGAATGACGCGCAAAGAGAAGACTGGAGGAAGACGCAGTTAGATCGAGGTAATGCAAAAATGATTGTTTGAACGCGATCAGAATGCTGCGAGAAATAAACGTCTCTATAGTAGAATAATTTTAAGCTAGCTGTAACCCGAACCTAACCTTTCAGCTTCTTTCTAGAACTTCTTTAATATTGTTTGTTGACAAATAGCAAAGTTATTGTTGATTTTCACGTTCCTAGATGATCACAGATTAATTTATATTTGAGACACAAAAATATGCGTGGAAATTTTAAAATGCAACATCACTAATTAAGGCAGACATCTGCGTACATTTGTGGTGAACACGATTGTTTATAGTTTTAGAGCTCAGCACGCTAAACTATTGAGGAAAGTTTATTGTGCATGGCCAAATTATTAGAGCCACTTGCAATAGTGCAATCAATTTTTAAATTGATTGGCAAACTGTGGCTCTAATAATTTGGCTTTAAGATGTAGCATCGCTGATTTTGGTTATTGAGGGGAGTTAAAGCCCGCTGAAAGCGTTGGTAACACGACCAGAATTTCTAGAAATTAAAAAGTCCCAAGAAACAAGTTCATAAAAATGGTCCCACCAAAACTCCAACTACCATTTTAAAGATGTTTCAGAAAACAACTGGGAAATAATAAGAAGCTCGAGCGTTCCGCAGGGCGAAGAATAAAAGATAAGCGAAATGGAGGATCGAGAACCGGAATGAGAAGTAACGAATCGCTGCGGTCGGTCCGGTCGGCCGCGGGGCGATTAATTAGCCAGCTTTTCGAGAAAAGTGATCGCCGAAAAAGCCGGGACGAGCTTGTCGTGGAAACAAAGTCAATCAGCCGAGAGAGATCTTCATCGAGTCGCGAAGGCGAATCACGTCTGCGCCGGGAAGGGACATCTCCGGTAACAAATATGTATCTCCGTCGGACCTCATACCTCGGATGCGACAATGCACACACAACGACAGTGTCCACCCGGGTGAAATATACGGCGTGGCACACGCACTGGGTCCTACCTACGGCTACCAATGCCATCGAGGGAGCTCGTGCATCGTTTTCTCGGGCCCCGAGACTCCGCCAGCGGGTCTAACTAACTAGTACACGTTCCTCTCCAAGCCTGCACCGTCCACTCCGCGTGCGTGTGTCTCCGGAGCGATGTAGACGAGTTACGATCCATTCGGCGAGATCCTCCTGGTTTAATCAGCTTTTAAATCTGTCTTTCTGGGCTCCCTCTGCGCGCATCATTTCTCAATATCGAGGTCTTCGGCATCTTTCCAACTATCCTTACTCCCTCCAACGATACTCTTGGCTCATCAACGGGTTACGAAACCGGTACAGATCAATTCTCCTGGTTTCTAATAAACAGATCTTTCAGCAAAAGATAATACATTTTGCTCTATTCATTGCTAGAAGACAGGAGATAAAGAATGTTATCATTAGACTGCGAATTATATGTAATTTAAAACAGCAAAAACATTAGGAGAATTTAAAGGTACCATTATATTATTTTTAACCTATTAAATATACTAAGGAAGAATTCTTGCGATTCCGATGGAAAAGTTTTTATTTTATATAAAGATCCGCAGTCTAGTTATCATGTTCTCAAATTGTTCGTTTTTACAGTGTTTCATCTACCTGACCGCATCTGACTTTATCCAACATACAATTTATTATTAACAATGAATATGAACCCACGTTTCAATTGGTTGAAACTTCTGTGAGCCAGCATTCGCTCTAGTCTCAATTTCTCAAGAAGTTTTTGGATTCTCTTGCGAATATTAATATCTGTCATCGGACCAAAGGATTTGTCACCGGTGTGTGGCTCTGGCCTAGTTTTTTTATTAGTATTGTGGACTAGTTTCGAGCTAACCCTTCGAATCTTTGATGTCTTTCTGTATGATGTTACTGATTTTATGATACACCATCTCATATCTTCAAATTCCAGAATGTGCAATATTTGTAATGTGCAATGTTGTAATATTTGCCCGAGTCAGTACAGCTGCAAAAGCTTCTCCGAGAACTAGCAGATCGGTGCGCGAAAGAATTGTCTTCATTCTTCGCATAACGAAGCGGTGTACCGCGAGTTAGGACTAGGGCTGTTACTTTCCTTCGAAGGTCGAAGATTTCGAAGCTTCGATTTCAGAAACTTCGAAACCTCGAAGGCGATGAGAATCGAAGTTTCGAATTTCGAACCTCCGTAGTATTGTAAATTATTAAAAGATTGAGAAAAAACAGAGTTTCTTTTTTCTTAATCTAATTTTTGTGTTAATATTTTTATTTATCAAAAATCGTGATATTGAAATTTCGGGCACTTCGAAGTTCCCTTCGTTCCTTCGAATCTTCGAAGGGTCGATGCTTCGGAAAAGTAACAGCCCTAGTTGGGACCGTCGTAGTTTGCTCGGCTCGAGAACGGCTCGAAGCGTTCCCTACGAGGAGGAAAGAACTGGACCCTCTAACAAAGAGATGTCTGCCCCGTCGGAGTCCTCGAGAGCGCGGGTGTGTGCATGCGTGTGCGTTCGTCCTCGTGATTACGTTCGTGTTACTTCGGGCATCCTCGTGTCCGAGTATTCGTCCCGAGGGGCCTTTAAGAGGGATTAAGGGGACGCACACGTGACGGTCTCGGGTCTCCGGTCCCCGAAGACGAGGCCTGATGGGCACACACCGGTACAGGCCGACTAAAAAAGAAGTATCGATTATCCATCCGGCGGGTTCGCTAATTATCCAACGGAAAACGATTAAGGCGACAAACGTTTTTAACTCGGACGAGCGCGGTCGATTAGCCCGGCAAGAGATTACCAGTCTCCTCTTTTTGCCTCAATCGATTCATCTCGGCGACCCGAGCGGGGAGGGGGAGGGGTCTCGAAAAAATTCTGTCGATTCGTTGAACCTTCGGGTGCTTTCACTTTCCCACCGTCGTCGTCGTCGTCGTCGTCATCGCCGGAGCACATACCTTTCTTCCGACGATCCACGAATAATTTTAATATGTTCCACATGTTACACCGCCGTGCCCGGTAGCTATGTGTCTCTATCGTCTTGTTCGGTGAAAGTCGCAGAACAAAAGCTCTCGGCTCGGATTGCCTGCCAATGTCTCGTTCGAACAAATGAATGGAAACCTCGAGCGAGGGTCTGGGTGCATTGATGTCGTATTTAGCAGATCGTACAAAAAGTAACGTAGACTCTTATTGCACTGAAACAATCAACACCAGCTAGAGACTACAGCGGTGCTTTTTATTTCAGTGATCTGATCGTTGCTGTGAGGCTAAATAATTAAGAACGACAATCAATGCATTTCATTCGAATCTTAAAATAAGCGAACCAAAATTGTTTTAACTGCTTACCATTTGATTTTCGTCTCGGATTAGATGATTAGAGTTGCTTGTCGTTAATCGTCTCATAGAGGAGAAAAGAAAATTTATATTACTGTATATCTATGTTTACTTTAGTCCTTCAATATTTATTAGAATAGAATATCCTTGAATATTAACAGAAGAATAAATCCCTTTCCCATAAGTTTCGATCATCACAAATGTTTTCTTTCTCCCGTTTTAAATTGACTTTATTTCGATCGAGTATTTGCAACAAGTGTGCGCTAAAGTGACTCACGGGGATTCTAAAATCAACTAACACAATTTCGCCGGAATTGTAACACATACCCTAATTCAAGGTTTCCATCCGAATGCTCCGCTAGCAAGGAACACGGTGTTGCGTATTCTCGGTTTTCTGTTTGCACGTTTTCAGTTGGGAGGAGAGCAGCGAGTCGAGGGCGCAGCGAAACAGAAATATGGCAACGATGAAGTGACAGAAAGAAAAAAAATGTGGACGGTAACGAGGCCCGGCAGGGGTCCTCGTGTACCAGGAGGCTCCCACTTACTCGGAAGTCGTCCTTAATTCATGCCACGGTGCCTTTTTCTGTTCAGGCCCTTCGCGGAAGGCCCGCCGATTCGGTAGTCTGGATAGGACTGCCGCATGATCTCTATTATTCCAGCGGGTCCGTCGATAAAAAGCTGAAACGTTGCCTATTTCGTCTCAGCCCTCGTTCCTCCATCTCTCCTCGCCTCTCCCCTCTCTTTTTTAACCCTTGCCGTTTGTATCGGGGACGAATTATTTCTGAATGAAAATTCAGACTCGGCTGAATCGTGTTAGGTTGTACTTCAACAGTGCATTTGTACGTTCGAAAAAGTGAAATGATCTTCTTATGGACGATTCTTGAATAGCTTTTCTCTAAAAATTTTATTTATTCTTGATCGTATTTTGTAAAAGAAGCTGATTTAATTCATTGAAATGCTTGCCAACTTTTCGTTTTGATTACGATGACTAGACTGCGGATTTTTATGGATTTCTGGAGAAATTGGCTGGGTGAAATATAAAACAGTAAACGATTAGAAAAATTGAAGAATATTGTAATATTGTCATTAAGGGATGAAATCAAATTTAATTTTGCTACTGCTTCCCACAATCGATGCAAAACATTTTAAATTGCATAAAGATCCGCGCAGTCTAATGATACGGTAACAGTTATAACTATACTCCGGATTTTATGCATCCATGACAAAAATGATTAGAACCGGTTAAAAGATTAAAAGACTTTAAGGATATTAATATATTACACGTTTCTTCATTAAAATTATCAGTGAAATATGTTTCTAAATATTCGGAGTCGTAACATTATTTCGGTTCTGATAATTGTTTCCGGTCCCTAGCTAGAAGTCGCCTAAGGAGTTGTATCGTTCAGGATCTCCAGACGAAATAAAAAGTTTTCGTTGACGCGCGATGCGTCGATATGATCGAGCAGGTAGAATCTCTGTTGATCGGTAGAAACCGCGGAGTTCTCGAATGTTTACGGCGGTTGCGGATTTCGATCTTGAATCGGCGAGTCCGAGGGACACCGTCGGGTCTCGAGGCACTCCTCTCTCGAGTCCGTGAAACCGGTAAGAACATCTCGGGTGTTTCGATCGTAACGCCTCGCGAACGTAACGACTCCGCATTCCGACAAGAAAAATGTCGACCGGGAATATTCCTTTGGTCGCGTCTCCTCGTCTCTTTCCCGCTCGAAACCGGCGTCGCTTGGTCCCTCGGTCGTTCACGAAAGGGGCACGCAACTCTCGGACCTGGAGAGCCGCGAATGAAAGAGGAAAAGGAGGAGCACACACAGAGCAGAGCCCGAGATCCCGTGGCCACGCGGAGAAACGCGTTCTTCTCCGGTTCTCTCTTCTACTCGGCTCGAACGTTCTCCCGGCGGAACAGAGACGCGAATATCCCCTCAAGCTGCTTCACACGTGGCGACAGTCGCGACGTATTCACGCGTGCGAACGTATTTATAGCGACTGGTACATTGTCGGCGGCCTCTCGAAGAAAAGAACACCGGGGATGACAACGAGGAGGAAGCGGAGACGCGCGCGCGCGCGCAGACGCCGATCAACCGACGGAACTTGACGATCCGTCGCCGACGCGTTTCCGCTTCGACGTGAAACGCTTTCCTCCGGAAGCCAGAGCTTTCTGCTCTCGCACAACGGCTTCAGAATATTCAGATTACAAGCAATGATCCCCTACCCGGAAACTCAAAAATGACGTAGTATTACGTGCGATTTTTTGCTGCCCAAATTCAATTTAACGGGTTACGTATACCTAGAAATTTTCTTAGCTGTTTTATACATTTGAAAATGTGAACTTTTAATTATAAATTGTGAAATTTTCACGGGAAAATTCGAAACCGAAAAGATTTGCCAGCCATTTCCGTGCGACGGAATTTTCTCTTTAGAAAAACAGCTTTTGCAATAATAATCACTAGGCTCCGGATTTTATGCAATTATGGCGAAAATGGGTAGGTACAATTTAAAATATAATAAAGATACAGAGAATTTAGATTCATGAATTTACTATTTTCAACGGAATCAAAATTATTAAAGTATGGAAGAATTTTTTATGTGGCCTCTCCATAAAATTAATGCATACAATTCTTATTTTGCATAAAGATCCACAATCTAATAATCACTGTAGCTTCCACAATTTTTATCTGAAACTAATAATTTTCTTAAACTAGGCATACAAAACCAGATTTTGATCTAGGATGTTTTTCATTCTAATATTTTATTTTTTAAAACAAAATAAGCATGATTTTTTAATAGAGAATGCGATATTTCTATTCAAATGTCTGCTATTTTGCGAAAAATTTAAATATATTTTATGCGTCTGGTTTGACACTAAACCTACCGAGCTCTAAAAATGGCTGGCATGAGTTGCCTTATATCTAGGATGTTTTTTAATCTGATAGTTTATTTTTTGAAAACCAAATTAAGTATGATTTTTTAATAGAAAATGCGATATTTATATCCAAACGACTGCTATTTTGCGAAAAATTTAAATATATTTGATATGTCTGGTTTAACACTGAACCTACCGAGCTTTAAAAATGACTGGCATGTGTTGCCTTATAAAAAAGACATCATAGAATTTATATAGATTTTATTATAAAATGTGCTGTGAAACAAAAATATGTATTATTTCCAGTGAAAGCATTAGTGTTAAAAACATGTTTGATTTTTTTGGTTTTCTGATGAAAATTAATGTAAGTTAGTACAGTAAAGTTGCGATATTTGTCAACGACTGCGTACGCGGTAATTGTCAGGTGCCTACCCATTCCACTGTCATGCTCTCCTTCTCTACGTTCGGCTTTCTTTTGAACTCTCGGCGCGGTTGGCGCGGTAGACGCAGTCGTAAAAAAATAATGTCGGTGTGCGATAGTTGTCTTGATCTGAATCGCGACTTTACTGTATAATGTAAGTTACTATGCCCGCTCAGTAATGGGGAAAGCGTTCGAACACGATGGAGAACGCGAACTATCATACAGTATAAAATAATTTACAAACGCGTGCGCGATCGTAGGAAACGATCGAAAATGGCAACACGCGTCGCGATGGAATGAAAAATTTGCCGATAGAACTGGCGTCTCATCGTTTCAGGCTGGCGAATAAAGCGTGGCGGGGCATTCACGGCTGACAAAACGAACGGAAGTCAGCGGCGTTCACCGAGATCCGTCAACCTTTCTGCGCGTAATCAAACGGAGAAAGGATTCGCCGATGCGTGTAAACGTCCACCGTCATCGGGCCGATCGGGCATTGTTTCATCATCATCATGCGGCGGGACAATGGCCGGTGTCGAACTTGAGTGGAGTGGAGCGGAGAGAGAGAGAGCGTGTGCCGGTCCACAATGCGAAACATCGCTCCATCTTGCCAACAAAGGTAGCCGGCTTGGCGGACGAAAGAAGGCGCGCAACGATTATTAATACGTCAACAACAAGCGTCGAAAGGCTCGGTGAGGGAGAGGGGGTAGAGAAAGAGAGAAGGGGGTTTGTGCGAGAGGAACAGAGCGTCTCGCGTTTCAATTACACCGATGGGCAAGCAAAGGGGGTTCTTCGCACTTGTGACGATGTTCGGGGCGGTGAACAACAGCGTACACGATATGATGGTGAACTCGGACGGCCTTCTGGCCTTCCTGGTCGGAAAGGGAGGCGGTGTCGCCGTGTTTCCGGCCACAAAGCAGCTCGCTGGACCGTGACTAAGTCGAGCCGACGTACCCCGTCGACTTTATTGCGCGACAATATAATTATTTCGCGTGCTACTCGCGAGAGAGAGCCGATTCGAGAGGGCCGGGCGCGGCGGACGAAGTCAAGCCGGGCGTGTGCCGAGCCAATGGGCAACAATGAGCCGCGACTCGGCTCGTTTGTTTGCCAAACAATCGGGGCTCTGCTTGGCCCGTGCGCCGCCGTGACGAAAACAACGAGAAACAATCGGCCATTGTTTCCGCGCCAAGCGTTAAGGAGAGAGAGAACTCGCGGGGCCGAGTAGACGCCGACATCGGCGTCGCTGACGGGTGTAGACCGAGTATTTCGGGGGTGGCGGGACGTTCAGACTGGCTGGCTTGTTTACGGCCGCTCGAAATATCGTTAATTGACTGACCCCGGCGACCGAACCCGTCACCGCCGCGCTCCCGCTCTCTTCGAATACGAACTGCGATTCGAATCGGAATATTTCGGAGTTCAGATATTGAACGTTCTGCAAATTATATTTATATAATTGACAGTACAGTAGGACCTCGATTAAACGGCTTGATCGGGAGACAAACAGCACGGACAAAATAAGGCCCGATAGATAATCGAGACCCGAGGGACGGACATCATTAAAATGTACATTATATTCCAAAATAAATTTATTTCCTTTCATAATATAATCATATTTAAACGCATATGTGTTTATAATTTACTCTATTACAATAATGTGAACACAAACCCGTCAGTCAAATGCAAAATTAGATTGAAAGGTCAGAAAAAGCGTCATGCTTATGGAATCACCAATTTTTGGGATCCTTAAACTCGGTTCTATTTCGGATACGTTACAAAATAAAATTCTATTTCATTGTTGACGACATTTAGCTATTGGACAATAGACAGACAATAGACATCCTAGGAAATTCTGAACGGAAATGAAGTTCTAAAGGTTCCTTGCACAATTCACACCTAACCCCTCTCATCGTCCGACGCTTCTCGATAACAGACAGTCGGCACAGCACTGAAGTCCCTGGTTCAACGGATTATTGCAGGTTCCTCGCCTCGGAGACCCAAAAATCAGCTCATCGATCCATGAAACCGATTCCGGATCCTTCCGGCAATTATCTCCGAGCGAGCGAGTCGATTGTCCCCGAGCGACCAAGACAATCATCCCCGGGGCGCGGTGTTCTCGCGAGCGAAGGTGGTCCTGATCCCGAGCGAAAACAATCCGAATAATTTAATCAATCGCAGCCGGTGCATCGAGGAGCCTTCGATTTGAACCAGTGAATCGACAAGGAGGCAACGAAGCATTGGGCGGGTGCCGCAGAAATGGCGGTTAGAAAGCACGAATCCACGCGGAAGATGATCGGGTAGTTGCACACGTGTGTTCCGGAGGCAGTCGTTAATCAAGGATCGTTATAACCGTTTTCTGCGGCGGCCGCAGCCGGAAAGGGGAGTTCCATCTTCGGACGGTGAAAGAGACAAGTCATGCAGAAAGTCAGCGGCGATATAAAGACATTTCGAGGCTGGCTCTCCGCGGTCTGCTCCAGCTCTCCGAGGAGTGTATGCAAATAAGACTTCTCAGCGGCGCGCCGTCGCGCATCGTCTTTGTTCGTCGGGCAAAGCTGGCTTTGCGACCGGCTCCGGGATATGGAAACAACGCGCAGGGGGATCCGCGGCTGTTTAGAACAAACACCGACCCTTCACCGAATCTAACCGCGATTATGCCCCCATTCAGGCCTCCTCGTAATTCAACCCGGACTCATCGGAGCGGAAACACGCACGCGATTCTCGATCATTGTATCCGGCGCCGCGGGACCGCGAAAGGGTTCGGACACTATTTTCGATCGCGACGGTTTTGCCCTCGATCGACAGATCGAAACAATTAAAGCGGGCTCTTTGCGGCGAACGGCGACCAACAGAGGTTAGCATTCGACACGCGTTTTGTGCGACGCACACTTGCTGCGATACTTGACGGCCTCTCTGTGTATACTCGATCGTTGAATGAACCCCTTTGTCGATCGATCTCGATTTGCCCTAATTGATTCTCGCGACAGATTTCGTTTTCATCGATTTTATTGTCGCATCGATCCGGCTCCTATTGCATTAACCCCTTGCTTTTGTTCCGAGCTTCCTGATTAACCCTCATGTCAATAACACGGCAGTGGGGTTGTTCAATCTCTTTTTGAAACTTCTCTAATGCTTTTATCGACAAATGCCGAGACTATTGTAGACGTCGTGTAGATTTTATGACAAATTCTCATGATTATTTTCCGATTTATTTATCAACTTTATCCGAGATCCATTATTCAATGTATCATTTCATTCATTCAATTCAGTCACCAGAAATTGAGTAATTAACTGACTGGGGTCAAAATGTTTTCGAAGAAGTCCTTCTCTTCGAAAAGGTAAATTCGACACGACCCGAACATGGAGAACAGGAATCTCGTTAAAAATGATAAATATTGTCTCAACCGTTACGACATTTGTAATTTATCTGTCACCAGACAAGAAAATAGAATTTCTTACAAAAGTTTGAAAGATCTGTTTATCTTCGATGTAAATACCTACAGAATTTCTGAATGCACATTTAGTAAATGTGGACGTTTCATAAAAGAACGAAAGAGATACGATTTTATTTAAGAATGATTCAAGAGTGGCTCTGATTGGACCGCCCACTGTACATACTTTCCAGCTTCGGTTTGATTGTCTAAAAACGCAGGCGAGTTCGCTGGGATCGGTCCCGGAGCAATCATCTCGCCCGAGGGGAATGTAAAGCGATAAAGATAAGAGCACACGCCATCCGATTTATATTTGAAACTATATTTAAAAGCAACGGAACGAGAGCCAATAGTCGCGAAGGGAAAAGAACGCGTCTTCAGCGTCAGTGACACGATCGTAACCGCCGCGCGCGGCCTATAACGCTCGGCATTTATGCATCCTGAGAGGCGATATCCACTGGAAGTTCGTCATTATTTTCCGCGAAATAAACGCCGGAGAATAAACGCAGCCTTAAAAAGGCCGGAAATTACTATTTATGCGCGGGGCTTTCGTCTTGTTTCATCAATCTAGTTACTGCGAACGGAATCGAGAGAGAGCGTCGAAGATGGCCGCCACCTACGGAGAAACGGCTCCGGCCGATTATGGCGGCCGAAGAAGAATCTGGACTAGCTTTCCGAGATTTCGCGGAGCGGAAAAGGGGAGGCAACCAGTTCCAGAGAATCGCGATGAAGAAATTACGCGATGAATGCGGATCTCTTAATTCTGACGGGACACGTTTGTATCAGGGCTCCGGTCTCGTTGATCCCGTCTGGGCCGAATCATGCTCATGGCTGATGGACAACCGGCAATTATCTTTAGCAAACTAGAGATCCCGGTGATTGCATGGCTCCGCTCGTTGCTTGCTCAGCGTTCTGCTCTTTTCTGTTCCTGCTCCTCGTGTATTTTCCCAGAGACGCGAAATCCGCCTTTAATCCGTGCCCCTCGTGGTTTTCCTTTCGGCGCGGCGGTCATTAACGGGCCTCGTCCGAGAGGTGTAATTTAATTGGAGTAACTTAGGATTCAGTGGCTCTGCCGACGTCGTAAAATTATACACGATAAAGTAAATCGACGGTACCGAGCGGCAATTTCGGGGGGAGGGCAAAAAGGCTTCTCTTAACACGACATTCTTGTCCGGATCGGCTCTCGAATGTTTTAACCGGTCCTCGAATTATAAACTATTAACTCTCCTTAGCGTGGCCTCGTCGTTTACCGTGGCAAAAGGACTCGTTCGACCGCGGCGGTAACCGGAGGCGGGGAGTGAAAAAAAATGTCTGCACGAGAAATCAATGTACAGGAGAGAGAACGAGAGAGTTTGCTGTGCGGCTTCCGTGATCCCCGGGAATCAGCGCAGCGAATCATTTCGGATCATGAAAATTAATTCGGAGCGGTTTCGGCCGCATGGGTGGGGCGAGAGCCGCGACAAAAAAATCATCGGTACGCATCGGGGCCATGTAAATTTCTACGCGTTTCGGGGACAGGGGGCGGGAAGGGGGAAGAGTCGCGAGAGAACGTGGGCATGTCAGTCCCCCGTGATCACCTTCATTAAAAGAAATGCTGGAGAAAAATGGCCGAACACATCGGTCCGGCATAAAAGCGTAAATTACGCTGCATTAACGTCGAATTGATGAGTATTTTGGCGTGGGTCTCTCTTTCCACGTTGCTCTTTCGCTCCCGTGTGCCCTCGGTCTCGGAATAATTGTCGTTCATAAATCGGAACGATGAACCGCAGGCGAAGAGAGGGGGATGGGTGAACGGCGCAAAAATAAATACAGAAACCGGTGTGCGTGGATGGTGATTCTTAAAGTGCGCAGTTGCAGCTGCCGATGGTCGCGATGCGGACGCGGACGCGGACTTTTGCGATCGCTTTACCCATGCAGTCGGAGAGTTTAACAACCAGTAATTGTCCGGCCTGGCCTGTCGGAGCCGTAAAATCCGAGCGAGAGCAAACAACCCGTCGCGATCCGTTCAGGGACGGCTCGCGGCGCTTTGACGCCTGGCGGACTCGAGTTCTGCACGGCCCCCGTTCGCCGGATCGTTACGCCGGACCCCGGGGGCCCTCGCGAAAAACCCTAATTCGCTCCAAGTATTCAATGTTGCCCGTCCGACGATTCATCGATCGATCGGGGGTCGTCGAACGCGCGATCGACATCGAACCGGGCCTCCATCGCACCCACATGCGCCTCGATCATACGGATAAGAAAGATCACGAAACATCTCTACAGAGTGATCTGTAGTGATGGGAATGATCCTATTCTTTCTGACGAGTTTCGAGCAATTCTGTGAACACGTCTTTATGCAGAATAAAAATTTTTTGTCTGAATTCCAACAAACTGAAGTGAAGTAGAAATTTGTTTTCTTGTTTAGTGTGTTTAATAGGTTGCAAATAATATTAAGCGGCCGGTAGATGATCAATATTATCGTCAATGTATTGCACAATAATTGATGTTGTACGATAATATCGATCGTCTGTAAATCAAATTGAAAGATTGCGCAATATATTGAGTCCATGAAAAAGAGTTTGATTTTTATTGTACAATCTCGTAAATATTGCTCAGTTCTATCTTCACAGCCGCGAAGTGAACATTGAATTTTCAAGTATGGCTACGAAGGAAAAAGAGGAAGAATGAAAATTCATTTTAGAATATATCGAGGTGTATCATTGTTTACCTTATCAGGTGGTTCACTTATTCTTTTATCACTTACCAAATTTTCATGAGTGTACTAATTTCTTTTTTTAAACCATTCCTTCATCCCCACCTGCGCTTCTTTTTCTCCTTCTTTTTACCACGTTTTTATTAGATCGCTTTCTTGTCTGTCTGTCTGTCTGTTTGTTCCGCACAAATTTTGCAATTGATTTTATTAAAGCTATAACTAATGCAATGGCCACGCAACTCGATTTCTTTTTATTCCACATGTTAACTGCAGTGTCATCAGTCGTGCACTAACTTATTGGGCAATAATATTGTCTCGTGTGGGTGAGCCAGCAATATAGTATTATTGTGCAATATATTGTGCCATATATTGACGATAATATTGATCGTCTAGGAGCCGCTTAAGAATATTTTTAAATTCTCGTTCAAATTGAATGCTGAAGGTCTCCTTCATATTGAATCTTGAAAAATTGCTTTACAAATATAATAGCAATATGTATATATTATAGTAAAAAATATAAATTAACGATGTTATTTACTGCACACATAACTAATAATCTGATGAATAATCTGAATTTATATAGGTGGAAAAATATTTATGAACGAACACGAAACGAGTGTCGGATACATCACTTTCATATTCTCACCAGAGTCTAATTACTAGACTGCAGATTTTCTGCATTTATGACAAAAATCGGTGGACGTGATTTAAAACAGTAAAAACATTAAGACAATTTAAGAACGCCCATATGTTATCCTCGATTTATTAAAATTGTTGAAAATAGAAAGAAAGTTTTATATGGCTTCTGTGTCTTGCAATTGATGGACAATTTTTATTTTGCATGAAGATCCGCAGTCTACTAATTACCATTATAATTAATGATACCACGATCCATTTGCGACATTCCATGACAATTTTCACGCGGCTGCTTTGTTTTCTGAACAATATCGAGTTTGAAAAATTACAACAACGAAGTTGGTCAACGATTTAGCATTTCAGTGAAATCCCAAGCCAATCAAAGATGTTTCCACACGTCCTGCAGTTAATAAACGCAGAGCGGTGCGCGATGTCTTCATCTGCACGCATTCTCGGTCGGAATTGCGAGACCGGAGAAACAAACATGTTCGCACAATGTTCCTGTGGGAAGGGAGCAATCGCGTCTAAACCCTGGTCACGATTAGGCGCGGAAGGAGGGATGACAGGCATTAGTAACGAGATCGAAGCGGAACGATCTGGAAACCGATCGGCTCGATCCGATCGAACTGGTGAGATCGTCGATGGAAAATCAAAGTAAATCCCGGCAGAAATCTTCTGAGGTGATTTGAAATAACTTTTTCCTTTGCGAAAATGTTCTCCGCGACTTTGCGAACGAGTTATTAACGATAATAATTATTTAAATGAAAAAAAAATTTTAATATACCACGTTTTTAAGACGGACTGGAACGTATAAAATAATTTTTCCTAGCCCCATACTGATAGTCCTGAAAATTTGTGATTGTGAGATTGTATGATTTAATAAGCAATAGATAATTGATGCATGAATAGTTCACCTAAGTCACTAACAATTTTATTGCACTGCAAATAATATGAATTGTTGTGTGAGTTTTCTCAACGGCAGTTACTCTTTTTTATTTAAATAATTATTTTCTGCTTTTTAGACGAATAGACAGACAAGAAGGCGAGTTAATATTGCATTGTGAGCTTTCTTTAAAGTTTCAAGTCTCTAGCTTATCGCGAAGTTAGTTTAAAATCAATTGCAAAATTTGTACCGAACAGACAAACAGACAGGCAAGAAAGCGAGCTAATAAAAACGTGGTAAAAACGCGGACCAATCAGAGCGCGGCTACTGCGGACGGATTTCGGC
>CM052253.1:5098133-5273929 GCA_028455795.1 Lasioglossum marginatum | reverse complement strand
AGCATGTATTATTATTAGACTGCGGATCTTTATGCAAAATAAAAATTGTGTGCTAATTTTAAGAAGGAGGGGCCACGTAGAAAATTCTTTCATTCTTTAATAGGTTTAATACGTCGGAATTAGTAAACTCATGTTTCTAAATTCTCTTAATCTTTATTCCATTTGAAATTGTGCCTACCTATTTCTGTCATAATTGCATAAAATCCGCAGTCTAATTATTACACAAATTGTGAAAAATCTAAATAAATTCAGTCTTATAATTTTTATAAAACAATACACACAAAGTATACAATATACATATATATAGTTGTTCGCTGTCAAGATTTTTGTTTATTTTTTAATTGTTGAAATTATAAAGATGCTTCCATTAGAAATTATTCAATTTTCTTTATTCGAGCATGTATCATTATACAAATTGTGAGAAATCTAAATAAATTCAGTCTTATAATTTTTATAAAACAATATTTTTATAAAACTTCAAACGAAACCGGGACAAACGCGAAGATCGAGTATTTATTTATTATTATTTATTTGTTTAATGTTGCTTCAACATCAAAGGTCATTAGCATTAGTTAACACAAAATTGGACATATTCAACACAGTAAAAAACCAAAGTTTTGTATAAAACTCAAAGCGATATAAACTGAATATTATTGGTAGATGTCTAGCCTCTCTGAAACCACTGAAATCAGCTGTCACGTCACGTCACCACGTCATCTTTTGAAAACGGACCGAACTATTTAATTTGTACCCCTAATATTTTTGTGTGTAATTTCTTTTAATTTTGTCAAATACGTGTTTCCTAAAGATTTCATTTACTTGGTTTTTAAGATCGTATAATGGCTGGAAGATCGAGTATTGCAGAAAGAAAGAGTAGCACGAACCGCGACGATTGGAGTCCGCCCGCGGCCCGTGACAAACAGGTTGCGAGATCAGAAAACACTTGTCACGCGCGACGGCGATGGTTATCTCAGCGCGATTTCTAGATCTACGACGGAGCCATAATCGTGCCGTTTAACATAATCCTTAGACACGTCTATTACCGTTTACACGAGCCGGGCCCGTTCGCTAATTACTCGAGCGTTCCGGGAAGAGTGACGATCGGCTGGCCAAGCTCACGCGAGCGGAGCGGTTGCGGCGCGGCTTTCGAAGCGTATGGTGGCCGAGCATGCTCGCGCGCGTGCACACGTGGGACACGCGTGCGTGCAGATGCGTGTGCGTACGTCGAGGGGAGCCCGTGCGTGTACATCAGCCGCTTATGTAAGGGGGCGAGGAAAGTCGCATCCCGACGATTAACATGTGGTAACAGGTAACTCGTTCGTACATGCGCTCCGGCTACGCTCCGGAGATCGATCACGTCGCGAACTCGTTCCACGGTTTTATTACGGCCTCTTTTCTTTTTTTCTCCTTTCATTTCGAGATTCCGTCTTTTTTTACTCTCTTCGTCATCTCTCCCCTTTCTTTTCATATCGCTGAGGCCCCGGCGGGCCTCCACGCAAACCGGAATGATATCGAGGTACCTGGTCGACGAGGAAATTAATGAGTTTTTATTGGAGCCCCTTTGGCCGACTGTTCGCCGTGCGAGGTATTACGGATGCAAATAGGATGTAATTTCATTAAAAGGACGTTAGTTCGAATTACTTATGGTCGCGGCCTCGGTACCCGCCGAATTACGTGCGGCCGATACAGTTATCTGCGATTTTAGCGGCCCGCGCGCACGCCGACCTCGGATCGAACCGATCCAGAGCGATCCTCTTCCGCGCGGCGCAGTTTGTCTTCCAGCTGCCTCTGTTATTAAGTTGCTATCGATCTTATCGGAACCGTAATCGAAGACCGATCGCGATAGACGCGCGGCCGATGTTTGCATGAGGATGAGTTTGAAGAAATATGGAGGTGACTCGGGAGCGGCTATACGTCGCGGAATTAAAGTCGTTCCGCGATAGTGGACGATACGTAATAGTCTTGAAACGGATCACCAGACGGTACTTTTCAATTAACCCTTCAGGGACGTTGTCCGTGCAACGGACTGACTCCGAACAATTTTCCTAGATTACACGCGGTATGATTAGGTACATTTCAGTTCGTTATTGCTCGATTTCCAGTAGGGCTGCAACTTTCCTTCGAAGGTCGAAGATTTCGAAGCTTCGATTTCAGAAACTTCGAAACTTCGATTTCTAAAAATTCGAAGGCGATGAGAATCAAAGTATCGAATTTCAAACCTCCGTAGTAAATTATTAGAAGATTGAAAAAAACGGTCGTTTACCTACCTGAATTCGGATTCGCGCTTGTTCCTCCGCACGGAGGGTTTTACCGATTTTAACTTCGAAATTCTCTTCGTTCCTTCGAATCCTTCGAAGCTTCGAAGTCTTCGAAGCTTTGGAAAAGTTACAGCCCTAGTTCCTAGAGTTTCAACACGACTGTGGAAAATATCGAAAAGACTGAATCATCTTTATGGTAATATTTGTCATATTCTGCAATGGTGATTTTACGGAAGGTAGCTAGCTATCGGGCGTCGTTCTCGAAGTTATAATTAGGGGAAACAGTAATTAGCGGCTGTTTCTGAAGCATCAACTTGTTCGAATTGTCTAGCTTTGAGCGAATGTCTCTAAAGCGGCTCCTAGACGATCAATATATGGTATAATATATTACACAATAATATTGCCCAATAAGTTAGTGCATGACTGACGACACTGTTAAAGAAACCTTGATCCGCTTCAATCCCTTCCTGAAGTTAGTGCGCGATTAATTGAATTTTTTAACTAACTGCGACTTATCAGCATCTGCATACTTTTCTTTATATTTCCGAAGCAAATGTTCGTATTGTTCAACTTTTTTTATTCTGTTGCTATACTCTTTACTCTTGATATTCCATATGGCAGGTAAGCTCTGATACACATTCATTCTAAAATGAATTTTCTTTCTTCCTCTTTTTCCTTCGCAGCCATACTTGAAAATTCAATGTTCACTTCGCGACTGTGAAAATAGAAGCGAGCCAATATCGCGCAATATTACCCACAGACGAAGCAATATTTACGAGATTGGATTTTTTGAAAATTATTTAAATTAAGATCGAAACGTTGAAGTTAATTTGGTAATTTGCAAAATTGCTTTTAAATAACAATTGATCGAACCAGTGCGCCGATAGCATTAATATATTTTTTATTTACGAAATTGTACAATAAAAATCAAACTTTCTGATTGACTCAATATATTGTGCAATATTACCCACAGACGAAGCAATATTTACGAGATTGGATTTTTTGAAAATTATCTAAATTAAGATCGAAACGTTGAAGTTAATTTGGTAATTTGCAAAATTGCTTTTAAATAACAATTGATCGAACCAGTGCGCGGATAGCATTAATATATATTTTATTTACGACACTGTACAATAAAAATCAAACTCTTTTTGATTGACTCAATATATTGCACAATCTTTCAATTTGATTTAAAGGGCCCATTCACGATCAAGCATATGGCGCAACAATTATTGTGCAGCATGATGTCCATCCAAGTCCATATTGTATTAATTAGTCAATCACTATCATTCACGATCAATCATGTTGCGCAATATGCTCGATCGCGAATGGGCCCCTTTATCAATATTATTGTACAATATCAATTATTGTGCAATATATTTACGATAATATTGATCGTCTAAGGGCCGCTGAATTCGACATCTTTGTGCAGAACGCTGCAGAGAACGATTAGAGTAGACACAACTGTGTGCATGATTTTATCCTCGTAAAAACTTTTTGTGAAGATATTTCTCGTAGACACGTTAACTAAATTTGTTCCTTCAATTAATTCGCCAGAAGCTGAATAATTGGATAATGATTTTGATACTCTGGGACACGGCTGCCCAACTTCTTCTTCGTCGCGAGCCACACGATCCCCACCATCAATCAGTCCGTACCTCCACTGCCATTGCACATTGACTGCCACGGTACTTTTCAGGATTCCGGTGTAAGAAGCCAATTTAATTGGAAATCATATAAAAATTACAAGATAAATCGTAGTTGGCGTCCTAAGCAATAACTACGAGTTATCTCGTAGTTGGCAGTCAATGGGTTAAACTGTAGATAGAAACAAATGTCATGCACTTCTGGCAGTACGACTATGTTAAATAGTGGGGGAACGTTATAGGAATGAAAATCCGTTAGCGGAATGAAGAAGTGGGAGAACGAGCTGAATGTGGCTCGCGAGTTGGACAGGCCTGTTCTGGATCAAAGAATACCAGGATGAGGGAAACATTCGTTTTGACTAAAAGGTTATCTGTACTAAATGGAAGACAAAAATGCCAATAATATTTGCATAAAGTGTAAATTAAGCAATCGTAAAATCACAAATGATCCACAGTTTACAAATTCAAAAGAAACCAATAATGTTTGCATAAAGTGTAAATTAAGCAATCGTAAAATCATAGATGATCCACAGTTTACAAATTCAGAAGAAACTTCCCTCTTGTTTTTAAAAACATTCTCAAAACCTTTAAAATTGAATCACTTAATATTTTCCTCGAAGATAGCTCCAGAAATAAAAATGAACATCCTCTTTTGTTGAAGAAGAAGAACGGGATAAAGAATATTGTAGGAATAATTTTGATGATCGTCACTCGTTAGTGCTGTCGATGTTTTCGTGGCGTTCAGGGAGGCAGGCCAAGGTTAAAGTGAATTTCGAATGGTCGACGTGGGAGGAAACCTCCCCAACGATGTTTGCTTTTGATGCGTTCGCTTCGCACGCGCTTTTACGCGGCACGCTGCGCTGCGCTTGTGCGTCATTATCGGACAACGAACGCAATGAAATGAGAGAACTGGTTCTCCCGTGTTATGTCCATCCGTCTGTGCGATTGCCTGCTGGCATCGGCGGCTCCTCGGGAGACGAACTTCTCATTTTCCTCTTTCACGCGTTTCTTCCTCTGTCTTCGGGTTTTTTAATCGCCTATTCGTGTTTTATCGCCCTGGCGGCTGCTGCTACGAACGGATTCCCTAACCTACCGAGCAGTAAAAGAGACGTGTTTCTTTACGAAAGAGGGGAAACTGAATTCAAAAGGCGTTAAACAATCCACAATAAATATACATAATATTTTTATCTTATTTAGGGACTCTGTGGATTCACTTAATTAATTCTTCTTGATAATATGTTAAATATAAAAAAATTCGTTTGAATTATTTCATTATCCTGATTTTTTTCAGTAAATTCTTCATCTTGTTTAACCCTCATACGCTCCTCAGAAATAGTTGCATAAAAGATTCTATAATATTTTCTCACCCATTTTTGCTTCACACTTTAAACTAATAAACTTTGCTTCATTTATCACGTCACATTTTCGAGAAGTACGTCTCACGACACAGATAAAGAGGGACCAATCATTTTATAGTATTTAAAAATAGTAAATGGAAAAATAGTAAATGAATTTTCACCCTGAGGAACGTATGAAGGTTAATTCATTTAACCCCTTGCCGTATTTTAACGAGTCAGACTCGTCATGAAGATTTTAAACGAAGTCTAACAAATATGAATGTCATGCGTTCCTTTTTAAATGAAATAATATTTGATTCGTTCGTAATCAATATTTAAGCATTAAAATAAATGTAGCCATACAAAAAATAGAAATTTTCTTTTCTCTCCTACGATATTTTTGGGAACAAAGACGTTTTAATCACTGTAACTGTAAAGTAAATGATATGCCAAGGAGTTAAATTCCTAGAAGCTAATGTAATATCATAAATAACTAGACTGCTGATCTTTATGCAATTATAGTTTCTAACAATTTTCAAAAAATGCTGGAATATTAAATTCGACCGAACTTACCAGGATTTTAATTTATTTCAAATCTAAAAAGGTTACTATCACGGGAAAAAAGACTACTTGATATTTGACTTTATTAGAGTTCGTCCAGAAAAATTGCAAATTGTATAAACATCCACATAAAAGTGTTCTTCATTGGGATTTAATATTTTTTTAAAACATGGATCAAGTATTAGGCTACTGCGTACTAATTTCGATTAATATCACTGTAGCAAGAGCAAATAAAGCAAACAGGTCAGTTCCCGGCACGAAAAGATCACATCTGGGTCAATCTCACGTTTACTCGAAAATGACTACCACGCAGGGGCCTGTTCCAGCCCGAATGGTCGGGTCCCATCGAAATTCCTCGGGTTGGAGGCGAAACGTGTTCGTTTCCGTCGGACGGGAAAGCCTGCACGCCACGTTGTTCCGTTGCCGCCGGTTTCTTTTTACGGAAACACGGACTGCTCCGGATAAGTTTCTTTTCGACCGATGGTTACGGGATGTTGGATGAAAAGCGCGATGAAGGCACTGTTGCCCGAGAAACTCCCTCCGCCGGGCTATTCTTCGCAGCCGGTCATCACCATGACAATAATAGAGATATTTCACGAGCGGGACGGTGAATTCGAGAAACGTTAGGCGTCTGAACGGGACCGACGGGAATAGGAATTAGGAATTAGGCGTCTCTCGTGGCTGTTCGTAGTCTCGGTGAAACTCTGTTTGAAAAGAATAAGAAAAAACGCTGAATGGACCCAACGTTGGTCGGTGTGCGCATACCTGGCCCCGAAGGGTCAGAAAAGACGAGAGGAAGAGAGAGGCGCCTCTCTTTCTCTGCTCTCCGTGGTGCCGGAGAGCACAAGTATCCGGGAAATTCCGTGGAGAAACGCAATAGGCCTCGGCGCTATCTTTCACGAGGATCTGTGTAATGAACGTTGTTTCGGAGAGTCATCGCGGGATCGCTATTAATTTCTGAATAGTCCCGGCCTCGACCGTGCCAGCTTTCGGAATCGACATTGCCCGGGAATGTTACCAGCCGCTCGTCGGTGCTGGTACAATGTATGTATTGAATTGTTAAGCGTTCGTTCGTTTAACAGTGGCTCGGTGAATCGCAATTAGTTGCCGGAGAAGTTAAAGAACGCTCGATGCTTCTCCCTCAGGAAATTGAGAACCGAGGAAGCAAGCTCACGCTTTTTCGAAGATCTTTCTACGCCTTGGAAGTATACAGTTTCGCTATCTAGCTATCGCGTATGCTACTTTGCTTCGTGCGAAACTTCCAGTGAAACACAATACCGACCACCAGAATTTTCATGTATCAACCTTTTCTTTGAGGTATGACGACTCTCGATTCAGCGCGGCACTTCACAGCGGACTTCCAACATGGCCGCCACCCGTAATTACACAATCGCAGGTCCTAACCACGTAAAAACAGCGTTCCATTCATAATCTTTCAGCGATTGATCTGTTTGTTTTCCTCGATAACAGACTGCTACCCTGAACGAAAAGGTTGTCGCAATTCAACGTCCAAGCTCGACAGCACTCGAGTGGCAGTTGTTTACCTTTACTGATTCGACTCGCCGGACGAGCTATAGTTTCCAGTGAAAAATCGAGTTAATATTCAGAAGTGTTAAAACCGTATCAACATCCTCCGGAGTCCTGGCATAGCAAGGTACGAAGTGTCACTTCTCCTTTCAGAATCATAAGTTAGCGGGCGTATTTATCATTGGCCGCGCGCGGTTCGTCCACACAAAGAGCGCGAACCCGCTATTTTTAGAACGGCGGTCATCAATCAATTTCAGTGAAAACGCTGAAACTCACCCTCTCACGTCTGCAACGGTCCGATTCTCATGTTTCCGAGGGCATTCTCTCTTCGAGACGCGACGACGTGACGCGAAGATCACCGAAACGCGCGCGCGATTTCCCCTGGAGTCAGGGGGCCGATCGAGGCCGAAGGTCGATCGAATAGAAGAATCGATTCGATCTACAAATCACGTGGCGCAACATCAGCGTCGAGACGTCTTCATCCCGCCGATCGTCTCTCGGCACGATGGTCGTTCCGTTCGGCTCGACTCGGTCGTCTTCTTCCCTCTCGCCTTTTCTACGTCTCTCTTCCTCGGGTTCGCACAACTCACGTCCGGGCAATCAGGTATGATTGGCTCGATCCACGCTTTCGCACTAACCACTTTATCAAAGCGTCCGTTCTAAATAAACCTGCATTTCATTACAGCCCCGTGCCACCTTGTCGTTATCGTCCCTTATACCTTCTCCAACCTTCGCACCTTCCGATCGAACCGTTTCACTTCACCGGCGAAGAATTATCCGGCCGATCGTCGGCTAGACGATCCTTGACACGGGGGCTACCACCACCGCTGTATCCTCTAAAACAATAATCCGACGAGCACTCCGATCTCCGATTTGACAGTTGGAGGAGATCGACCAGGTCCCCACTTTTCACCGATTTCCCCAGAGTTTCCCCGAACGGGTCCGAAACTAGTCGAGAAGGTAATCCTCCCCGCAACAGGTCCCGGCTCCCAGTGATCCAAAGTGGAATCCGTGGTCGAAAGTCGCAGAGACCACGGAGAGGATCGGAATCATCCGTGGAACCGGTAGGACTCGTGGCCGCCTATTCTCTGGGTTCTCTGGCTCCCGTGCGTTCGACAGCGACACGGCCGGGATCGAAATAGTGTTCGTAGTGTTGGCTTGAAGCGCGTCGGAACACAACTGAAGCGGTAGGACCACCCAGTCGGTCGAGGGCCCCTGCCCCGTCCGGATACAGTACCCTCGGTATACCGTGCAACCTCTCCCACTACCGCCTTCTGGCTCCTCTCCGCCACGCTATACTCCCTGATTGAGCTGGACTCTAGCAGGTGCCTCAATGTCTTACTCCGGGGATGGAAGATTGGTTTGGCAAGGGAGAAAGGAAGGGAAGGAGTCGGGCCGAGAGGGCGAACACACGGAATCGAAAGGAAGGAAGGAAGGAAGAGGAACACACGCTCGGCTTCTTCTTCTTCTTGGTTGGCTACCTCTGACGATCCTATCCGACGGCTGATTGGCTGGAGACGTTCCCTGGACCCGATCCCAGGGAAAATGGATTTATTCGACGCTTTCGGACCTACCGGCACCAGATGATTCCACTCTCTCGCGTGCAATTGAGTCGTTCTCGGGCGATACTCTTATGGGCAACCTCGTTGCTAACGATCTTAACGAACTTGTTGCTGCGATTTCGGGGATTAGAACGCTTTTAGCCGTCGGCAGGTTGCTCCAATTTTTACACACTCACGTAATTGGCCAGACAGCCTTTGTATCACAACCACTTTTCTCAAAGTGATACCCCTGCGACTTATGTTTCGCTGCCAAGCTGTAAAGCGGTCCTTAGACAATCAATATTATCGTCAATATATGGCACAATAATATTGCTGGCTCACCCGAAACAATATTATTGCCCAATAAGTTAGTGCACGACTGATGACACTGCCTGTGGCCATTGCATTAGTTATAGCTTTAATAAAATCAATTGCAAAATTTGTACGGAACAAACAGACAAACAGACAGACAGACAAGAAAACGAGCTAATAAAACCGTGGAAAAAGAAGGAGAAGAAGAAGCGCAGGTCGATGAAGGAATGGTTTAAAGAAAGAAATGAGTACACTCATGAAAATTTGTTAAGTGATCTAAGAATAAGTGAACCAACTGATTTTCGAAACTTTCTGCGACTAGATGATACATTATTTGATGGACTTTTGAGAAATGTTATACCTGAAATTCAAAAAAGATACTATTTCCTTCGTAGCCATACTTGAAAATTCAATGTTCACTTTCCTTCGTAGCCATACTTGAAAATTCAATGTTCACTTTCCGACTGTAAAGATAGAACTGAGACAATATTAAGCAATATTACCAACAGACGAAGCAATATTTACGAGATTGTACAATAAAAATCAAACTCTTTTTTATTGACTCGATATATTGCGCAATTTTTCAATTTGATTTACAGACGATCGATATTATTGTGCAATATCAATTATTGTGCAATATATTGACGATAATATCGATCGTCTAGGGGCCGCTTAACGATTAGTTTGGTAAACTAATTACTACATTTTGCGATGATAGTTTCAAAAATACGTTTCGTAGATTCATGTCTGTTATTATTAGACAGCGGATCTTTATGCAAAATAAAAATTTTCTACTTCAAATATATTTTTCATTCGTAATATGTTTAATAGGTTGAAAGTAATATGAAAGTATTTTAAAATTCTCCTAATGTTTTTGCTGTTTCAAATTACATCTACTCATTTTCGTCATAAGCGCGAAAATTTCAATTTAAGCTTCCCAAATAAAAATTGATGTCACTTGATTCACTTTTATAAAAGTTATTCCAAACGTTGCCCAAAGAAAATCAAACTAATTGTACACTCGTCGTTATTTCTAAAACATTTCTAAAACATAGCATGATGTTTTGTAATATAAAACTTTTTGTTACAATATTTCTTTTCATGAAGATACATTGCATTTATGCAATTATGCGTTTATAACAGGAATGAGTTGATGAAATATAAAACGTTGAAAATACTAGAAGATTTTAAGAATGCTGTTGTACTATTCTGGAATTATTACACTAATTGGGGAAAGTCTTTAAACAGTCTTCAAACAGTTTTCACTGTGCATCAAGGTCAGCAGTGTTTCTAACATAGATTGCATCAATAGAAATTTCTTAATCGTAATACCATTACATTAATAATTACAATAAAATATATTGTCTTTCCGAATTTCTTTAACTCAATGAAGACAACTCATGCATTCTTAATAAACGGACAGTGAACAAGGAAAATTTCGACATTTTTGAAACCTCTTAATTCACTGGAAGACGAAAGGCTGTTATTCCGGATTCCAAAAGAAAGAGACGAAAATAATGATGCGTTATTGAACGTTACCGCTATCTCGTGAACATTATTTCCCAGCCTGAAAAGGGAAAAAACGCGACGGATCGGCACGATATTCAAACAGCGCGTAGAATGCTGAAGAATGCAAAAGGATGCAATTATCGCGAGCACTTTATTTACAGCTTGGTCCGCGCGTCGCTGATTTACGCTCACATGGGATTGAACGCGTTCACCGTAAAATAGGTTCTCTCCCAATGGATTTTATAGAAAATCGTTTCTCTAATAATTAACTCGTCCGACGCTACTTGATAATCACACTTGAAAGAGTAGATCCTTTAAATCTCACTCGATTTGCCAGTAAACGGAAAGCTTCATTAAGTTTATAGTTCTCTTCGTATTTTATAGATTCTTTAAGAACAGTTTTATACCACTCGGCACAGTAGATTAATGAACATAATTAATCTCTTTACTACGATTGTTAAACAGCAAACCTAAAGTATTTCATTAACACTTGTGAGACAAAAATTAATAACTCAATGTTCTAAAGGTGAACAAAATTACAAATGCGTAAACAAAACGAAAGCATTGGACAGAATTATTTGCACAACCTTTAAAAAGTAATAACTTCAGAATTGGACCAAATGATTTTAATTTTTTGGGGATAGCAGAAGAATTAGTTTAATAAAATAACGGTTTGTTTATACATTACTTAGTAATCCTTCTCAAAAAAGGTTAAATCGTTTGGCTCCAGAATTTAAAGAAGTTATTCTCTATTAAAGATGTGCTAATACGTTCTTCCACTGTATGTATAAAGAGATCAGATGAATATAACCACATAATAAAGCCGAGTTTATCTGTTAGTCATTATTCGCATCTATTCCTAAACATTTCTAACTTTTTTGTACTCAAGGTCACGTTAAGGTCACGACATTATAGGTCATTGGATAGGTCTTGACCTCAGCCAACACGTCATAATGATACAGATATGCAGTCTCATAATATTTGATAACATATTTCAAACCAAATGTTTTCCTTTGCCATTTTTTCATATATTAAAATCAAGTTATTTTGTTTATCCTGTATAGAGGAGCAGTTTTATTTTTAAAAAATGCACGTTTAAAAACAAAACCACTTGGAAATTGTAATTGAATTGGTACCTGTGGGCCATGCTGTACAAAAGCATAAAGAAAAATTAATCTTTCGTACTTTGGAGTTAAAAAGGGAAAAATATTCAACCGAACAGAAGGAACTAACCAGAGTTGTGGAGGGAGAGGGTGACGAAAGTTCCCACCAGGCCTCGTTAAAAAAACGCAATTAAACGAAGTCGTCGTGGAATTCCGTTCGATAAGGCGCGGATTGGTGGTTTAATAATTAAAACGACACGAGCACGCAACAGGCGCGGCGGCAAGGGGGTCGACGCGATTTCCAGGCATTAGAGGATACGGTTCTCGGACGCCCTCGGGATTTAGGACGATCGTGTCCGCGAGTTAATTGAACGAAGGGACGTGTGACACGTCGATTTTTCCGAGACCATTTTAATCTGCACACGACCGGCCGCGATAAACCCGATGCAAATTTAACGACGTCCATTAAGGGAGACATCACCTTGAGGCGTCTTAATGACAGCCCTTAAATCCTCGGGATCCGCGAGCCGTGCTCTTATCTACGCGCAGGGACGGGATCGTTTAACCTGATCGCCCCGGCACAGATAAGATCGGATCGCGATTCATTGCGTTAATTGCTGATCATTTCTTTTTTTTCCCTCGATCGTGAAACTTCTTCTGCGGTCCGCGATTATATCGGAAGAATTGCGGCTGGACGATCGATCGAACAGCGACCTCTATGCACCACTTGGACACCATAAAAGAGCTATTTTTTTATAATGATTCGGAATCGAACTCTTAAACTACAACTTTTTCTGGTGACAGACCTTTCATTTTAAGTTCAATAAAACGGGGATGAAAAATCGTACATCAAGTTTTCAGAGATTCTTGTGAAGGGGAGACTTGAATCTACAAATCTATAGTGGTTTTAATCAACAACAAAATTGTTTAACGTCGGTAGAGTCGTTCGAATTTGGGAAATGTTCGAAACTAAAAAGTTCTTTGAAAAATCTGACCGAGGACTCCGAAAGCAGAGGCACTCCTTGAAATGTGTTATTCTTATAAAAATATAATGATTGTTTGCAAGAGCTCTAGAGTTTCGGAAGGTTGAAATTTCGATTTTATTATTGTAAGATATCTTTGTTATGCAGTAGAATAGCTTTAATTAACGCGAAAGGGGAAACGTCCAATAAACGAGTGAAGAAATCGGGCAGCGAGTAGTCGAACCGTTCTATGCTGGCATATTAACGCTCTCGAATTTACACGGTTCTTTCATTAGCAATTAATTAAGATGCATTCAATTAAAAACGCGAGCGGTAGGCGGGGAAGCGAACGGCTAACGAGCGGAACGTATAAAAATATCGTTGCAGAAGGAATCGCGACGGCAACAATGTGTAGCTGAATGAATTCCCGCGGTTGATAAATAATTCAATTAAAGCTGTTCCCTTCGAAGAATACGGTAATCGCAAGAAAACTTCTGCCCGCAAAAAACCCTTTGAACGAGATAATTGTCCGAGCACTTCGACGAAGACTACTTCTTCTCTGCGTGAAGTTTACACGCGCGATAAAGTTGCGTGACTGCTCGCGGTCAGCATAACCGACGACGCTCGAACATGTATTGCTAGTTGAAATGTGGGGCAAGCGTGAACATTTTAATAGTGAAATATAACAATTTTCTGTTTAAACGAGGTACGCGCTCGCAAGTAAATGTAGCGATTCAATCTTTATAGTATTATAAGTTGTATTACCAGAATAGCACCCTATTTTCGCCGATAGTAATTACACGTAAGGAGGAGTTATATTTTCAGTTTTTGAACACGTCGTTCTCGAGGCTACATTTTTTTACATTTTTTCACTGTAATAAAGATGGGTATCTACTCTTGAAGAATCTTGGTATCAATTGCTGAATCTTGAATTGAAATTAAATTATACAAAGTCTAATTCTCTGTTATGCTACTCAGCCGCTTTTTTTATAAATAGACTGCATATCTTTACGCAACAGAAAAATGGTGTGCATCAATTACCAGAAGCGCAGGAGTTAACCTTGTAATGGCAGTCTGGGTCTCTCATAATCCCAGTAAAATTTAGTGTACACTACTTTTCATCTGAGCATTGCAAGTGAATGGTTCTGAACATCTGCGTTTTTTAATCTTGTATCAAGTATTTGAAATTTTAATTTAATTTTAATGTAAATCACAGTGTGCCACTTCTTAGTCTGAGGAAGCAGTATGCCATTTCAGGGTTAAATAAAAATAGTATACCATTATTCACAATATCGATTACGTTATTAAATATAGTGATATCTGATCTGCGGATCTTTATGCAAAATAAAAATTGTCTGCATCGATTGCAAGAAATAGAAACCGAATTGAATGTTATTTCTTCACTTAATGATTTTAATGGAGGGGAAATCATATATTGACATCTTCAATTTTTAAAATTTTCCAACCACTTTGAATTTCATCTGCTCAACTTTGCTATAAATGCATAAAGATCCGCAGTCTACTAATCAATTACTAGACATTTAAGTATTGTATGAGGTATTATCTCAATTTCATATCCATAAAATAAAAAAAATCATATACAATAGAAAATTATTTTAGGTCGAAAGAAATGTTTAATATCCAAGTTAAAATAGTTCCGACTGTAAAGAGTTAAGGGGCCCATTCGCGATCAAGCATATTGCGCAAGATGATTGATCACGAATGATAGTGATTGACTAATTAATATTGGGTCGTTCGGAAAGTCATTTCGTTTTTCGTGTAAAGATAGCATTGCTTCCATTTGTTATTACTAACCTTATTTAAAATCGCAAAATCGTGGTATATCTGGACAGCTGACATTTCGGACGTAATTTCCTACCTTGTAGTGCTTTCAAATCTTTCAAATATATTTTTATTATCACATAAAATATGCAAAATCAAAGTACGCATTTCCATCACCTTTTGCTTTTTTATTACCGCAAGGGTAAAAATGTAGTGCACGAAAGGAAAAGTTGTGCGCTGTTTACTAAATAAATAAAAAACAGAAATTCTACGAGCATGGGATCTTTAAGTTGCCTGAAAAATCGCAAGAGACCATAGAACAAAATGTCATGAAACTTATTCTAATTGGTAAAAAATTGGCTTTCATTTTCTCTTAAGAAAACGGAATAACTTTCCAAGTTAGGATCACCTTTGGATCACCTCCTTTCCAAGAAGGACCAAATACAATATGGATTTGGATGGACATCATGCTGCACAATAATTGTTGCGCAATATGCTTGTTAGTGAATGGGCCCCTTTAATCCTTGCAAGTTCCTGGTACAAACTCAAGTGATTTGGTCCACCAAAAAGGTCACGGAGACTTTTCTAACTGACCGTGTATCATAGAACAATCTCATTGAAAGTAGCGTGTTGCACTTGGGCCGGCTGATCATCGTACCACAATCATGTCTGGCGTCAACGAAATTGATCCAGTCCATAGGATTCGCGAATTCGCCGCGACAGCAGAGGAACAATAAAGTAGAGCTGGATCGGGTTCAGAGAGATCCACGTCTGACCGATCGGTGGGTTCATCTCCCGGCGATCTCCTGGTTCCCATAAACAGCAAATTGCTCTCACGGCAACTCAATATTTCTCTTAGTCAAGTATCTGTCTCGTCGCGGCGCGTCGCGACGGCGCACGCGAGCCCATGAAAAACCGGCGCGCATAAAACGCGGACTCTCTCTTTCTCGCGGGTCCCGGTGTACCGTTCCCAATGGTAAATCACGCCACACCCCCATGGGCCAGGAGGCATAAGCCGGGGACGCGTCGTTCGCCACGGGATCGACTTCGCTTTTCCACAATCTCGATCGACCGTGTGCAATTTCGTGCGCGACTTACGTGCATGAGCGCGAGATTTAAGTATATACCTGCTTACGACAGGGGTAATTCCACGTCGTCGTGCCGCCATAAAGCCACGGCGTGCAGAGAGTTCACGGTTATGGGGTCCGCGCGCCCCCGCCCTCGCCAGGCCCCCCCTTGTGTCCAGCCATGGTCTAACTGGGGAACCCGCGTTGCCCTCTCCTTTCCGCGGCGCGTTTCACCTTCTTCCCGTGCCGTGCCGCGTTCGTTTTCGTTCTTTCTCGCGCGGCGCGCGGGTCTTACGGGGCTTTATGGCCAGAGTCATGGGATCGTGGACTGGCTGGATCCCATGATCGATGGGGCTTTGGCTTAACCCCTCCGGACTGGACCAAACCCCGCGCTCCGCAGCCTCGAGGCCCGCACGGTTACACACTCGGCGCTTGCTCCATCTTTTTCTCTCTTTTCGCCGTTTCGATGTTGATCTCCCTTCTTCAATCCTCCGCGAAACCCTTTGTCCTCCCTTCTAGAATCCCTCCTCACCCCCCCCCCTCTCACTCTCTCTCTAACTATCTCCGTCTCTCGGGATGATCTCTTTCGGAATGTCCTCCGCTCTCGCGGTTTGCACGCGCGCGAACCTGCGAGCACCCGTAGGATCATCGGCGAATTTGCCGGAATTTATAAGGCCGGTTTCGGACACCTGAGCTTGAGATATTCGCGATTAAGCGGGACCGGAGTCAACAGGTTGACACGGGCTTGACCAAACGATCCGAGAGGATAGAAAGGACCCTGGGACTCGAAGAATTAACGGCGGGTGCGTAGGGGAGACCGGGGCTAGTTGACTAATGAGGTTAGTTGACTAATCCACTCTAATTGTAATACTATAAAGTAGATGACGCTGTTTCCCGCGATATTGAAACATAGCTAGCTCATAACTAGCTAAACATAACTAGCTCACCATATAATGTGTTGTCGGGACCGAAACTTGCGTGTTGTACCAATAAGAATAAAAAATCTGAAAACATCGGCGGAAAGTAAATATTTTTGTTTCGACTATTTATCAATTTCTGTCCATTAAGTACTGCTTGATATTTTTTCGTGATTAGTTATGATACGTTGACTATGATTTGAGGTATTTCATTTTGTTCGGCTCTCTATTGAAGTCTCGCTCGGCGCGGTCGGCGCGGTAGACGCCGTCATAAATCAAAAATAGTGTCCGAGTACGATTACTGTCCTTGCAAAACACGGCTGTTGGACAGTAGAGTGACGTTTACTGTAGTTACATGAGCAGTAGTATGCTTCCTAATAATGCAAATTACGCTGCCAAATAATGCAAATTACGCCTCGTAAACGATCGATCTTTTATCTAGCGTTTTTGACTATTGAAAAATCCCATTTTTGTATCATCGAGAAATGAGAAGGCGAATCCCGCACCCTTGCAATCCTGGAAAAAGGGGTCTTCCCCCTTAAATCAGAATAACTTTGGCAAGCAAGATGAATTATTAGTTTACTAGATAATACGTCATGAAAATTAACTATCCACAACTTTTTCATTTGGGCTTGTAATAAAAACTAAGAATATGTTTCATGGATCCATGTAAGTTACATACATGCTGAAAATTTCATCGAGATTTTTCATCGACAGGTTGTATGTTTGAGATTCGCACGCGCACTGTGCGGCGGTATAACTAAAAAACAGAGGAACGATCCTGCGGGATGGCTGGCGAACGGTGGAGGCAGGGGTCGCTGGCAACGAGAGAAGTCATCATTGCGGGGCAATCGTTCGAACTAATTGTACGATTTCGATACGATTTTGCGGGGCCTGCGGACGGCCGATTTCTGGCCCCGTGGTCAGCCCGTGTTCTCTCTCCCTCCCGCTTTCTCCGAGAACTGCGTATGTGAGTGCGCAGCCCCTAATAATATGTGGACGGAAAGATCGTGATGGGATCGAAGGGATTATTACGCTCCGTGAGGAGGCCACGGAGCAGAGGGGAGGTCTCGGATCGAGATAAAAGCAGGAAGAAACCGCAGCGTTGGGGAGAGCTGGCGGGGTGGCACGCAGGGAGAGAAAGAGGATGAAGATGGGGTAACAGCGGGTTGCCGTGTGGAACGAGGACAGCGGAGGGGACAGGGAAGGAAGGGAGCGGAGTGAGAGATTTGAGAGTAAAAGAGGCAGATAGGCGGGTACGAAGCGGCCAGAGAGGATAATTGAGTTATTACTGCAATTGTAGACCACCTTGGAGGCCCCCAGAACGACCATAACAGGTTCTGAAAATCGCATTCGTATCTGCCTACGATTCTCCGGCTCTTTAGCGATAAAGGATTATCGTCGGGATGTACGCGACGGCGATTACGCGCGCGCATGTAACCGAGACGGACAGCAAGCGATGGCCACCGTGCGACGCTTCGTACGCCCTTCTAAAGGATTCTCCCCTTTTCCCGTTTCTACATGGACCGAGTAAACGGGAGATCGGTCTTGGGGAAGCAAAGATTGCGGTCCAAATGAGTTTGCTGGCTGGACAAAGCTATTTTCACTTCATCTGTGAAGTTAAATGTAGAAGCTCGACTAGACGGTGATTACGCGATGACGCTTCCTACATCCTTCCCTTTTCTCATTTCTACGTAGATAAACCCAGTAAACGGAAGATCGATCTTGAGGAAGGAAAAATTACAGTCTAAATACGTTTGCTGGCTGGACAAAACTATGTTCACCTGAAGAATTGAATGAAGAAGAAAAGCGATGAGAATGGAATAAATGCTCGATTCTTCACTCTTCATTTAATTTTGCCGCAGAAGCAAACAAACATTTAAAAAATGTAGTGCATTGCTAAGGCCGATCTAGAGGGAAAAAGTGCGCGTATTAATCCTCGCATGGTGGATGGTAGTTGCCGGCGGCTGAGTCTCGCGTGACCCATACTAGCGACTACATGGTCCGAGACAAGAAGCTGGTCGAGATCCTCACGCATGTTGTGGGTCACCGTAGACCCAGCTATGCGAGGGCTAATATTCGTATTTTTACGAGTATTTCCACAGCGGCGTCAAAGTATAATGGTTCAAATCGATCTGAAGAATACTCACGACAGTACGCCTGCAGTTTCTAGCGATTAAAGTGCCGAAAGACGGGATACTCACCTAAAACAGAAAAGAGAAAGATAATTAGTACCAGCGGTGAAGAGATAAAAAGACGCGTATAATATTGTTTTCCGTCGGTTGGAAGCGGAACCATATGTCCTCCAATTATAGACCAAAATTGGTGGTTCGCGGAGACGACGTCGGTAATGTGTCTGTAGATCCTTCGAAACGTGCCTTGTTCGACGATCGATCCAGCTATACAAATTCACGAACGATCGATCCAGCTATACAAATTCACGAACGATCGATCCAGCTATACAAATTCACGAACGATCGATCATCAAAAATTGGCTTCTTCCGTGGAGCTACGTGCTCGATTTCGGAGGTCACGACTTTTTTACGAACAACAGCTGACGCCTATCGTATGTCGGTCACGTGGCCGATCTCCATCGCAAATTTTTAATCAAATGACAGCAAGAAAGTAATTTCGGTATTTTAAGGTGAAATAGAGCCCAATGTTTTTATTCAAGCAATGAACTTTAATGAATAAGATATTTTCCCTTTTGTTCGATGATCTTTTGCCAAAAAGAATAAATAAGAAAATATTTTGATTAAATTTTTATTAACGTTCATCGCTTGAATAAAGAAATTCGGTTTTATTTCACCTTAAAATACCAAAATTATTTTCTTACCAACCCAATATATTGTTTATTGTGTATATTGTGTATATTGCATAGTGTGTATATTGTATATTGTGTATATTGTATATATTGTATATATTGTATATATTGTATATATTGTATATATGTACATTGTAAATTATTTGGTATTACATTCTCTACTCCAGGCATTACTAAAAGAAGATATTAATTTCGGTACTTTATTTCCGCCAAAATAAAATTTAACAAACAACATCGTTGCAGTAACAAATTAAAAAGTCCAAGATTACGAAAAGATCCGTTTAAATGCTAGCGTAAATAGAAAGATACGCAAAGTAGGCTCGGCGCTAAATGTGTTAATTAACCATCAGGCCCGGTCTCGTGTTTCTAATCTCCAACGAATGCGAAAGCGGACATTAGTTGAAATTAGCATGTTAAGTGAGTTAACGGGAACTCTGTTATCTCGTGTGGAGAGATTTCTCAATTCCAGAGGACAGGAGATCACCTGTATCCAACATCCACGAATCAAGGTCAGATCCATGGCGTTCCTCGATCCATCAACCGGACAGATGGCGATGTTAACGCTTGTTACGTGTTCGATGGGTCTCGGTAGTCCTTGATCACGTGCTGGATCACCGAAAACCGACCATCTGCCGAAATAACGACTTAATTTGTCCGGAGACGTCGGCTAGCCCGGAGCCAAGATGGCCGCGCTTCGTTCGTTTCTCGGAAGTGTTCGGCCGCGGACTTCTCGCGACGATCGCTCGGGCTACCAAGGCAACTCTTCGCGGTAGAAATTCATGATTAAAATCTCCGTGTCCTGTCCTAACGTATCTGGGTGCCAAGGACAGACTAGCGAACTGTCATACAACGGCCGCCCATTCATTTCTATGCCACTTTTCATTTCACGCTACCGGGACTGCGTGTCTCGTTACCAGCCTGGAATTATGCTGTCCCTATTCGAGCGTGCTGCCTCGCTAAGCACTTCTTTTCTGACTGATCGCGTCGAGCTAACTACGGCTACCAAATGGAGAGATATCTGTGAATATTGATGATGAAGACAGAGCACAGGGACGGTAGTTAGAGGTAGTTAGGGACGAGCGAGTGGACATATTAAGATATTACTTACACAGGCAACTGTACAGTGGATTTGAAACCTTCAGAAGAATGTTGTCTAATACGGGAACGTTTCTTTCATTGATCAGAGTTTCTCTACATAAATTGAAAAAAATTTTGAACATCCTATAATGTACCAGAACATACTACAATGTACTCAAATACACTATAATATACGAAATACACTCGAATATACTAGTACATACTAGAATATTCTAGAAAATGCTACAATATACTACTACTAGAATGTAGAATAACATACTAGAATATGGTATAACATACTATATCATAATATATCAGAGTATAATATCTGCTAGAGCATACTAAAATATATCAGAGTATAATATAATATGCTAGACTATACTGTAATATACAAGAATATAGTAAAATATACTACAATATACTGGAATGTACTAGAACATACTGTAATGTAATCGAAGATCGTATAATATACTACAATATAATAAAACATCGTATAATATACAACACTATAGTATAATATACTTTAATATACTACGATATAGTATAAAATCCTATATGTATATCTTAATATACTAAAGTACAGTCCAATCTCCTAAAACATACTATGTATAATATACTGGAATATACTAGAACATACTCTAATATTGTTTAACAAGCTACAGTATAATATTCTAGAATACCCTATAATATAGTGGAATAGACTAGAATATATTATAATATAAAATGGAATATACTATAGTACGGTGGACTTAATCGATTGGCCAAATGAGCGGCTCGATAGATCAGGTGCAATTTTGAAAGTCGACTCTGCCAGCAGATCCCCATTGAAAAAGCCACGCCTAGAGCTCTCGAAACCGAGGCGGTCGGTCTCTCGATTACGCGTTCCCCCGAGTCTTGTAGCCGGCCGGGATGGCCGTGTTCGTCCTCTTGTTTTCTTGCTCGCGCCGATCGAGGCGTCGAGGATAAATCGCCTTAGCAAGAGTATTAAGGAGAGCCGTGAATTCGTTCCTGGTACACGCATACGTTCCCTCTGTCGCGTTTCCTTCCTCTGTCCTTCCTGCTGGCTATTCGTCCTCGGCCAGGCTCAGCCTTCGGCCGGTTTCGGCAACGAAAAACGTCCGGCGTTGGCGCGCGTGTGTGCGTTTCTAATCCTGAAAACCTACACCCCATGCAAATTACGAGGCCGCCTCAGATCGTAATCTCGCCCGGAGTCTAGGAAAAGGGCGGCCGTAGCCGCGAACTAAAGCCGGGCTCGTGACTCCGCGGCCGCCATCTTCTCCCCGAAATAGCAGCTTCGACTTCCAGAAGCCTAAACGTTCCGACTTCCGAGGCGGGTATCGTTTTATGGCGTATCGAATCATTTCAAGAGGTTTGAACTCTTCGATTTCACCGGGGTTACCCGTTTATAGGGGGGTTGTAAAAGCGAGATCCTGCAGGAACCCAAGGAAGTCGTGGTCAACGTTTGTTGCGCCATCGCCAGAAGTTGTTTCTCCTCTTTACAACAACGTCACGGAGATGAAAGGGGGATCGTGGATTCCGCGGCGACCGCAGACACGACCGTCCATTGTTATTGTTTCGTTCGACTGTTTTACGACTGTTAGCCTGTCAGAAGAACTTACGGCGTACGAAATACGCGCGGATGGCTCCGGGACGCAGCGAGATGTTCAATATATTCGGCGGCGTTCGTGCCACGAGACGGCCGAAATCGTCTTCATCCCATCACTAGGCCCCGCAACTGCCTCCGGCGATGAATTCGTAATTGAGGCGTTAAATCTCGAACGAGCCGTTTTGGCTCCTTCGTGAAGATCTCTGCCTGTGGTAACGGAGAGCACGAAACGTTGTCGAGGCCTTCGGTACAATTGGGCCCCAGCTTCGCTGACGTCTCTTGAAAACCACCTTCCGTGTACCGTCTCCATTGATGTTGCCACCAAACCGTGCCGAGTCACGCGATTTTCCCTTTCACGTGCCCCCAAACCACCCGGTGCTTTTCTTCGTCTGACAATTTGCGTTTCTTCCTCTTGTCCAGACGCGTTGAAACATTCTTTAGATAGAAGCTTTTGACAGTGCGCTAGACCATCGATATCCGGAATTCTGATGTCTGAATATGTTACACACTGTTACATACTATGAAACTGTTCGATCTGAAACGGTTCGTGTGCAACTCAATAAGGACTTGATTCAACGCTGAAACTAAGTAATTATACAATCATCCATGTTCGGTTAATTCAACTTAATTTATGCATATGTAAAAATAATTCGTGTGAATCGAGGGCGAAAAGTAGAACAAATTGAAAATTCATAAATAGGCAGCGGAGTTTATGCATTTATAACAAAAATGTGTGTGTGTAATTTAAAACAGTAAAAATATTAGAAGATTTTAAAAATACCGTTATATTATTTTCAATCTATTAGCACTAAACCTACCACAGCCGGTCAAATTATATTTTTCATTTTACACTTGTTGAAATTATAAAGTTGCTTACATGTGAACTGATACGATAAATTTCTTTATCCAAGAACATATTGTAATAAAAATTCCACAAAATCTAAGTAAATAGAGTTTTGTCGTTTTCCCAAGCTAAAACATTTTAACGTGAAAGTAGTGTGAAGTAAAGTGTGAAACATATTACGAAAGAAAATAAATTTCTATTTCACTCCAGTTTATTCCCATTCCGCGGTCTAATAAATTATTCGAACCCCACGATAAAATTATAATCTCACGGTAGAATTTTATAATGACACCCTAAAAGCCCCAACATTTTCCTTGCTTATGTTGGAATGTCTCCAGAGCCACTTCAACAATTAATATGTTAAAAAGTTGCAAACAAAATATTGCCAAGTGTTATCCATACGAAATGACTAAATTATTCTACCTAACTCTCCACTTATTTGTGTGTATTCGCACTGATTTGCGTACATTTATGTCTTCATTTTGCATTGTGGTGGTTCGGGGTGCAGCAGCATATTTCGGTGGTGGTTGATCGAGCGCGGTGCCTAACCAAGGCCTAACCGCGCTTCCATGCGCGTCGTCTGCGCAGCGGCGCGGCGCGGCGTACAAGCGTCTCGTATATAGGTGCGTGCGTATATTCGAAAGGTTTACAAGCTACATAATCGTCGTGGCAGAGCGAGGAAGAGGGAAACGGTGGGTGGAATGAGAGGCGGTGAGAATCGGCGGCGCGAGCAGGAGCGCGAAACCGACGGAGAGGAAGAAGAAACGGACATGCAGCAGCGCGACCATCGCATCGCGTCGGGGGATATACAGAGAAGGGCATGTAACGGGAGGACGCGGAGATATATAAAGGTACGATGTATCGAGGTATACAACAGGCCTAGTAAGTTACACCTTCTGCCCTTATCTGTGAAGATCGGTTCGGGTACTCGGATACCCGGCCTTCCTCTGCCTCCTTTTCGCTCCCTTTCTTCTCTTATCTCCGTCCTGCCCAGGCCGAGCCTTCTCTCTGAATAACTTTACTACCGGTTTCGTGCTGCCTCGCGCCAACCACTAAACTTTCGGGATAACGTGCGACTCCTACGCCTCCACGATCCACGGTTTCCTCGATCCTCGCGCGGATCCAGACGAGCCCGTGGACGATCGCCGTGGGTGGACGCGTGCTTCGCCAAAGTATTAGGTCACACCGCAACGATTTAGGGCACCAACGTACACTTTGGAGAACGACGAATACCTCCCACACTGGCTCTTGCCTTTTCAAGTGAAAGCTTCCTTTAGACGCTCCGCGCACACAATTGCTGGACAGTGAATGAGTCTGATCTGTCACGCTCCGAGGTGAAACGTTATTCGGGTAAACTCGTTTGCTAGAGCCTTTGCACGTATCAGGTGTTAATTAACGTGTTTCCTTTGTTTTCCGAAGACTTCAATTTACCACGAGAAGCACATTTCAGTTCTTCCTGTCGATAATAAGCATGTTTTGAACGTACTAGGATCGTAAACGCGATTCACATTTCCTTACAAGCTGTGTGAAGAACGAAATTGCATCTTCTGCATTAGGATAAAATTATCTTATCTAATTGTACATAAACTAAGGGTTTCAATGGCGAAGGTGAATGATTATCCCCTTCTATTAGGAATGATGAGCGTATTCGATCATAAACTTCCTGTAGCTAATGGCTAGTTACAATCGTTAGGAATCATTAAGGAATGAAGCGTTTAACACGTTGAACGCCACGGGCGTCCATTGTTATAAAATTGAAGTCACTGAATACCAACTTGTCTATGCTGAAATTAACTAAATTATAGTCCAAGGTCTAAGATGAAAAGTTTTTTATCAACTAATAATTGTTATTAATATCGCTGATCGTTTCTAAGAGAGAAATATATGTGAAACACGAAATTCGAGTGGCAGTCAGTGTGTTGATAAAGTTCCTAATTTAACCACCCCTCTATAAATTAAATATGGTTGCACATTTCGATAATAGACCTTTTTCTCAACAAAATCTCTTCATTTAGCGAAATTAACGTGTCCTGCATACCTTTTTTTACGTTGGTAGCAAGTTTCAGTCCACGGTCATAGTCTGTAAATAAATTGGTGGTTCGCTGTGTAGTCTACACCTCGATGAAAACGAATCCAGTAGTTGAATCGCGGGTTCGCCGTTTCCCCAGTAATTTCAGCCGGCCGTTTATCCCAATTTACCGCGTGGTCACGAAACAATACCGCAAGAAGAGGATCGAGTGTCGGCCGCTGTCGATGGGGGCATCGATCGAAGATACGGTCGCTCGATCGACTATGATCTTGTCGATCTCGGTTCCCGACTCCCTCGTAAAAGTCCCCGGAGCCCGGGCCACCGTGTTACCTGAGCCTTTCTCGCGAGCATCTCTTCCCTTATTCCCGTCCAGAAGCCGTTCCCATTCTTCCCGTCTTTCATCGGCCCCGGAAAGAGCGGCTCGGAGAAGCAACATTTGCATGGAGCCGCGTTTACACAGAAGCTGTGACGGCTTATTAGCCTGGGAGCAGCTGCGTGCCCGTAATGAGGCCCAATCTCGCGTTTACGCATAATACGATTTTTCGTTTAGACTTCGCAACCCCGTCACAGACCTTTCCACGTTCGAGCCCTTCCTCCCTCGCCGAGCCCTTTCCCATACTCTGCCACTGCATTTGTTGCTCTGGCCTCTCAATCGATGCTTTGAAACTCGTCCCTGTCGAACGCGGTCTTGTTCTGTGCTTCACTTTTCCTAAATTAGCCAATAAACAGTTTTACCTTCCGTTCTTAAACAAAGTTCGATTCCTCGTTTAAAATGTCCACTACAATTTTATCCCCAACGACTTCCTTTCATTTTACATATCGTAATAATTAGGCTGCGGATCTTTATGCAAAACAAAAATTGTCTGCATCGATTGCGAGAAAGAGAAACTAAATTGAATGTTATTTCTTCCCTTAATGATTTTAATGGAGGAGAAATCATATATCGACATCGTCAATTTTGAAAATTTTGAATTTCATCTACTCAATTTTATCATAAATGCATAAAGTTCCGCAGTCTAATAATAATTATTTTAAACACACTATTGATTCTAACACAGCAGCTGTTCATTTAACGAATTAGCCAGAGATTAAGCACAGTAGAACCTCGTTTATTGCATGGAATCCTCGTTCCTACACTCCCCACTCTGCCCCTATTCTACGACGTAATTCACTGGTCGATCACGTGACACGTTTCGTCACTGTTGTGCATGTGTCACAATTTCACGTGACTAATCTGATAATGGCAGAGAGAGAGGGTAACTTTTTCCCTTCAATTCGAGTCAACTCCTCTGACCTAGCGACTCTGCTCCTACCACGAGGTGTTCAAGATTCTGGAACTTGTGGTGGGGATTGTAGAGAATCAACACAACCTGTATTTTCAGAAAGAAAAATATTTCAAGATTTTATAATGGTATTATTACTATAATAGTATAATGGTATTATTATTATAATAGTATAATAGTGTATTATTATAATAGTATTATTGTTATAATAGTATAATAGTGTATTATTATAATACTATTATTGTTATAATAGTATAATAGTGTATTATTATACTATTATCATTATAATAGTATTATTATAAAAGTATTATAATAGTACAATACAATATTACAATAGTATTGTAATAGTACAATACAATATTATAATAGTATTATAATAGTATTATAATAGTACAATACAATATTATAATAGTATTAATTGGTAAGTGCACCTAATGTGTAAATATTATAAGTGCACAAAGACCCGCAGTTTCGTAATGGCGAACGCATGTAAGATGCGTGTTGTTATGTACGTTACCTGAGAAGGGATCGAAGGGATCCGAAAACAATGCGCCCGGCCGCTTGAAATTCGCGGACGTGTACGCTCGCTTTTTCCGCAACAATTCGCTGGCCATCGAAGGCGAAACGTCGGAGACACAAAGGCGAGTACAATGTCTTTCTTATGATGGCCGGGATCGACGCGACAAAAAGCCGATCGGTTACAGGGAAGCGGCCTCTGGAACGTAATGTGGCAATTTAACCAATTTGCAGGGAATGGAGTGGCACTCGCGTTTGATCTCCCTGTCGTCGTCGGCTCGCGGAAATTGTACGATTGCGAACGCGAGCATTCAATTTTTACGTACGACACGTTTAACAGCAATTAAAGCGAACCGGACGCGGCTGACTCGCTGGCGAATTTTCATTCGCTCCACCGACTTCCGAAACTGTCAATTTCATGGTTAAACGGAAATATAACGATGCTTTTCAAATTTTAGAATTCAAATGTATTTTTGGCACCTCCAAATTCTCAAGTCTCAAAACCGTCGATTTCATGCTTGAATAAAAATGTAACAATGCTTCAACAAATTTCAGAATTCTGGATTTTCTCAGAATTTTTAGTACTCCTACATTTTCAAAATACACAGAAACAGTTTTTTTGTTAACAAATTGAACGTTAACTCTCCGTGGACACGCCGAGTCGTTTATGCGTAGACAGGAATTTTACTTTTGAATCCTATAAATGTGAAACGAGAGGAGTCCTCATTTTTTTAATTTAATCCTCAAATTTTTCGTATTTTATTAATAATAGTATTAAAGTAGAGACTCGAATAAGTATCCTAGAATTTTTCCAGACATTTTGAAAACGGAAGATAGTAAATATGTATGTACATACCTCTAGACATGGAATATAACCTCCATACCTACATCATAACCTACATCCATGTTTATTATGCTAGATGTATGTTCTGTCATTGTTTAAACTGACAAAAGTGTTGACAGAAAAAATCTCGGGCGTGATCACTTTATATATATATGTACAATATAATATCACTTTATATATATATGTACAATATAATATCACTTTATATATTCACTTAATATACTAGCAATGGCGATGGCATGCAAAATCACTAACCATGAATTATGACAGTGATCGCAGTATTACGATTACGGTCGTGATTTTAACTACATTCACTCCTTGACGGGAGTAGACTTGCTATGTCATCCTAATTCTTCATCTCAAAAATATCTGTATATAACGTAAATTTAAAACTATGTACGTTACGTTTTCTGTATATAACGTAAATTTAAAACTATGTACGTTACATTTTCTGTATATGACGTAAATTTACTTCGTTTAATGATAAAAATAAAAAATATTAAATTTTCTTTAAAATATTTCTCTAAAATATTTTTCAGTCCCTAGGACATCTGTTCCAAGTGAACGAATACTATTAAAAACAGGAGACATACTGTCAGATTGCAGCCCAAGCATCTGTATGAATAATAACAAATAAAAATGTTTGTAGCCGGAAATGTAACAAATCTTAATTAATTATCTTATTCTAAAATTTATTTGCAACATATCATTAATTATCATTATTTTTGTTATCAATATTTTATGGATATGTCGATAAATGTTTTGTAGGTAAACAAAATTATGGATGACGTATCAATAATCGTTTCGCTAATCGCTTCGCTAATCACTCTCTATGACTTGCGCGAAGAGCAGTTATGCTCTCCGCCAATCAGAAGCGATCACGAAATAACGAATCGCAAAACAAATCTCAAAAGTTCACGTCGTCCCTAGTAAGTACACAGTCATAGGGGCAACAATAACAGTCGGAGTCGGTAGTATTGATTATAGATCGATATTGGACATGAACGGGTTTGTATCAAATTACCGCCAATCATTTCACCGACAATGTTTTAATCGACGACATTTTACCGCCATTGATTTTGCCGACAGGAGTAATTCATCAACAACGTTCCCATCAACGCTTGTTTCAGCGACACTGACTTCGCTAACAGTTTGAAATTACAACATTGACGCTGTATTTACTTAGGTATGTATGCGAAACTATTATTCTATGCTATTTTCGTCTTATTGTAAAGTAATAACTAAAGAGTATAATTATATATTGAAATAATCGTAAAGTTATAAGGTAATAATTATACATTGAACTATGTAAAAATAGTAACTAAACGTAATGAGTAAATATTGAAAAAGAATTGTAAGAAATTCGCTTTTAAGAAATTCAGTTTTATATATTCTTCACGGTTTTGCAATATTCTCTGTATTCGTTTTTCTTTTGTACGGTTGATGTAAACAAACGTTGATGTAAACATTGTCGGTGAAATGATCTGTGGGAATTTGATGCAAACCCGACACATGAACAGGTTATTGCATTATTTCGTGGTAAGTGTGTTACTTCTGTAGCTAAAGCAAAGTAAATTATGTTGTCCTACATATAATATAGGGCAAATGTATTTATTAGTATCTAAACTATTACAACTAAACTATCTGAACTATCTAAAACTATTACAATGAGATTGAAATACGTAAAAGTAAATATTTTGTCCTGAATAAATTTGTATAATTCAATGAGAATCGTTGGCGAGGCAAACAAAATTATCAATCATTCTCATATTTTTATAATCGCAGGATTTGAAAAAACATTCTTCAGGAAATGTAATAATAAGACCATTTTTCTTCTATCTCGATCACCAAAGGACTGTGTTGTTCACACGATTCTACATTCTTCATACTGCTTTAAATTGCATAGGGGAAAGTTTTAGTATTATTTAAATACCTATTTCGATACAATAAAAATATAGAAAGAAACTTGTCTTGCCTTTGTAAAAAAAAATGAAGTAAAGGAGCAGTTCATTATTGCGTCACAAAAGTCACTAGGAATGTCCCTAAGAAGTACTGCGGTGTGACTTGCAACTTCGATGAGGATCGAACTTCACTTCAGTCTAAAATTTTAGGTTACGTTCCTATCCGGTACACGTAAGTAGCTAGGATACGATTCTATAATAGATAAATAGTAATTAAAGAGTATTTAAGAGTAGTTAATGAAAAAAGCAGTAACTGAAGTAAAAATCAAAATAAAGTGAAGTGCACGAAAAGATCTACTTGTGGAACCGAAAATCTAAGAAACAAAGAAAGAATGGAGATTTTAAGAAATTAGAACGAAGAAGCATTGAAAAAGACAAAAGAGTTTACATTGTAAGTGCAGTTGCGAAGTGTTGTAAACTTCACAATGTTCTTGATTTAAAACAGCTTCAAACTAAAGATAATTAATATTACTCAAGTGTTTATTAAAAGTAATTTATTAAAAGAATGAATTTAGTTATTTATGTGATATTATACTTCGGTGTTGAAATTGCTAAAAGGTTTATTCACGTTATTTGTAATAAATAGAAAAATTATTTGTTACTCAGGATTTATTTAAATTAATGCGAATTCTAATCCGCAGCGATGGATACGCAGTGATTTTATTTTTTAATATTTTCATTATATTAAATGTTGTACTAGGTTTTAAGGGTCACCATTTTGTTTTGTATTCAGAACACATCATTCTTCCATAAAATGCTAACACATTATTATGTTTGCAGCAGTGGACGGATGGAATTTCCTGATGTATCAATTAAACGACGCCGATGAAGCCGTGCAATAAATTCCAGGATAATTTCATCACGATTCCAAATTTTATGGAGATTCCAGGCGTCTATCCGACGCAATGTTGCCATGGGAAAAATTTCGTCGAGGGACTACTACCGGTCGGAGGCAGGTATCTAGCAGGGACGTGTTAAAATCTGTGAGTACAAATGAATATTCGATTACGCCATTAGTTATCGGCGTTATAAAACGCGCGGGGCTACCGCCCTGGGATGGGAACACATGTCGCCGGGTTCGAAGTGGTGTCGGGTCCCCGTGGGCCATGCGACACACTCCGAAAATCATACCTCGGCCGATTTCATGACTAGTCTCTTGCACGGTGGGACGGCGGAAAGTCGTAAATACCCGGTAAAAAGCGGGCCGGCCGCTTTCTATACGCGATATTCACGCATACCGGGGATACCGAATACGGTGGTGCTGCGCGGCACAACTTTATGACGGTCCACCATAAAACGCGGATGTAGTACAACCGGGAGAAGCGGTCCCCGTAGGTGTAGCGTTTACACGCCGCCCGGAGAACGTACGGGACAGACCGACGAACAACTTTATTATTTTCGGGATGTTATAACATCGCTGGTGTTTCGGACACACCGGCCCCGGGAACGGGTCGACGATAATGTAACGCCGCGCCACGCGGCCCGTTGTGCAACCAAATTATTGTTGTTCGTTCTCGAACCCTGCTCGAACCCTAAAACGACTGAGCGGGACCCTCTTCGGATGGAAAATATCGGGAAACATTGGTCCTTTTATTTGATAAGATTTTATCAAATCCCAACCAGTTTACTTGGGACACTCACAATAATACTCGGGCATTTTGAAAAGGACAATAATTTTTTTAAGATGTTAAAACAAATAGTTCACTACATGAAGTGAGAAGTAAATTTTAACCCTTTAGACTCGGTGCTATTTTAGCTTGAGGATTAAACATTTCTTTCGACCCAGAATAATTCCATTCTATATTAATTTTTTTCTTTGTATGAATATGAAATTGATATAATAGCTCGTACAATACTTAAATGTTTAGTTGATTAGATACCAACATATTTAATAATGTAAACAATATTTTGAATAATGATACAGCAATTTTTAGTGGTGACTCTGAGTGCTAAGAGTTACAATACTAAAAGTTGCTTTTTACAACTTTTGTATTTCCACGTTCCGTTCAACGCGAAACGAATTGTCCGTGCCGTAGGAGGGTCGACTGTACGGAACAGCCCCCGAGTGGACCTACCCCCGTCGTCCACGTCGTTTCCGAGAACAATGATCGAGCGAAGGCGGGTGGGGGTTGAGGGGGGTTGCTGGTCTCTCGAAGACGACAAAACGTAGAAATCTCGAGCAAACTGGTGATCCAGTCGGGGGTTGGGGGGAAGGTCCGCGAAAAAAACTCGTCGTGGGTCCCCTGGACATCTCGTGGGGGCACCCGTCTGCCGGGCCCAGGACTCTGTGGACGCACGCGCTGACGCGACAACCTCATTTGTGCGCGACGGCTTCCAGCGGGCGACAGGGGGTGGGGGGCTTCAAGGGGACCAGCGTGGAGAAAGGAAGAAGACACGTCAGCCAAGAAAAAGAGAAGAAGAACGAGAAAGAGAGGGAGAGAGAGAAAGGACAGGAGCGGAATGACGGTAAGAGCGTGTGGAGAGACCAGGCAAGGCGAAGCGAGGCGAAGTGAAGGCGAGGGTGGTCAACTAGACGGAGCCCTGGGACTGAAGAAAAGGGGCCCCGGAGAAATGGGGTGAGAGCTAGAGCATGCGTGCACGAGCAGAGAGAGAGTTGGCGATCGTCGACAGAGCGAAAAGGAAGCGCGGTGGGGAGCTGAAGAGATAGGACGACAGAGGGAAAAAGGGACGAAAAAAGAGAACGAGAAACAGAGGTAGGGGACCGCTGGATGGTCCAATCAAGAGAGCAGGGTACCGCGCTGACGTGATTACAGCTGCCGCGCGTGACCGGAGTTAGTTCACCGACTCGCTTCTTCCCTTCCTTTCGTATTCCTCTGTCCCGGTATGCTTCTGCCACCCGCTTCGATCCGCGGACCACGACGTTCCAGGGACATCCACGTGGATGCCTTTTGGTATCGTTGCCCCCGCGACTCACAACCCTTTCGTGCATAGAGTCGTTTCACTGTTCCACCGATATTTACACTCGTTCACCTACTCCTTTTTTCAGCCGAATGACTTTTCAAACGTGAACCTTGATGAACATGATGACATAGTCAGCTCATAACTAGAAAGCGGATTTTATGCACAGAAACGAACAGGTGCAATGGAAGACGGTAAAACTATTGAAGAAATTTAAGGACGTCAACATGCTGTTTACGACTCGATGAGATTAACAAATTGTTCATTGGCCTATTGTTCAGTTCACCACTTCATGGTGCATGCTCCATGGAAATATTGTGCGCACTTCAGTGTCTAAACTGATTGACCAGGAGAAGTGGAATCGGTAGATGCATCCCTGCATCCGAGACAACTTTTACAGCGGTTCGCCGGGCCTGTTTTTGCGCCCGGCCAAAGTCTTCAGGGCCCGGTACCTCCCTGTGTTCCTTTACGAGGACTGTACGCTCGTATAGTCGGCGCAACGGTTTCTTAATCGCGAAAGAAAACCTTGGTGCCTCGTTGTAGACACGCAATTCGCGTGCTTCGATTGTACCCGTGAAACTTGATTCTACGTGTTTGCCGAAGAAGGCTACAAAAAACGCAAGACTTCGCATTCCCGTGCTTCGTTGGATCAAAAATCGACAGTTACGCTGAACATGTCTAAATGCTTCGGCATCGAAACAATTAATGTTCATTTCTTTCGACAAATGAAAACCGAAAAATACAGGGTTTCAGTAATTCTTACACTTTCGAATATAGTCATTGTAAACTTCTGGCTTTTTCAGTAATGAAAATGATCATCTTTGATTAGTAGACAGCGGATTTTATGTATTTACAGAACAGTCAAAACATTAGAAGAATTTAGAAATGTTCTTATATTATTTTTTCGATCTATTAAACATATCGAGGAAGAAAATAATTTTCTATTATACTCCAGTTTGTTGGAATTCAGGTAGACAACTCAGTTATTTTTATTCATAGAAATTCATACAAATTATTATTCTGAATTAATATAAAATAAGTTTATTAAAAACGAACATTTTCTCTTTTATTTATCTCTGATATTTATTTTTAGAATATGTGTACATAGTGGGTGTTTAAATGATTGGAGCACGGGTTGATGTGTTTGCATACACCGAATAATTTATATATATCTTATGAAATGTGCCTACATTTTGCAATATTGCTTGTCTCATTAGAAATAGAAGGTTGTTAAACGATTCGTTTGTTCATTAATTAAGACAACTAGAAAGTGGCCAGAGAAATTAATCCCGTGGAGAGAGAAAGAGAAAGAGAGAGAGGCGAAAAATCTGCCCGGTATTAGAACCTTGAAGGGAACCGCTCTATTTGGCGGACCGTTGCGTTCCATGTATGGGGTACAGGCATCCCATACCCCGGTTTCATCGCGGCCCCCATGGACCTCTTTCCGTGCTCGCCCTTTTACGTCCTACGACTCGTCCAATGGACCAGAACCACGCTAGGGAGAGACAGTCCCGGTGGACATGTTTATTATTTCAACGTCGAAGTCTCTCCCGAGATTTAGTGGCCTGGACATGGCCCCCCGTGCCCCACACGTCCCCGCACAAGATGCTACAAGCCAATAAGATCAGAGGGAAGAAGGCCTCGGCGAACAACTGCGAGGAACACGTCCGAATCTTTTCACTTTCTCGGCAGACAAAGGCTCCTCTCCCCGGAACAGTATCTTTGTTACACCGATGTGCGCTCTCCGATCTGATCGTGACATGATCGTTCAACTGACAGTGTCGGATAACTTGACGATTTCATTCACAAAAATACAAACAGTTACTGATTCTTCAACTGTGAACGTTGAACAAATGCTTCTGCTCGATAGTGCTAATTAGTAAACTGCGGATCCTTATGCAAAATAAAAATTTTCCAAATTAATTGTATGGAACAGAAGTGAATCGAAGTTGTAATTCTTCTATCGATAATTTTAATAAGTCGATAATAATGTAATAACAAGCTTAACACTAAACCTACCAAGCATTCAAAGTATAGGTAAATGTTGCCTTATGAAAATGGTAACTAAATTTATTCAGAAGCCCCACAATTTTTAATATAAAATAGATGCCTGGAGAAGGAAATTTATTCCATTATTTTTCACAAATGGATATGTATACTTTCAATAATTGCAATAATAATTGCCGGTCATTTGACCATGATAGGTTTAGTGTTAAATTCCTTTATTGACTTGTCAGACTTGTATATTCCTTATTCAGTTTTGTCATAAATGCATAAATCTGCAGTATAATTTGTCGATTTTAATGCGAAATCTAAATTGTCTGCACCAGTTTCAACATTCTTCTCTTAAATTCTTTAAATGCTTTTATTGTTTTGCCTTCGATTCAATTATTTTTTGTCATATGTGCATCAAATCGCATCAAATCAAGTCACACTTATAGCTTGCTGCGGATTTTATGCATTTATGACAAAACTGTGTACATACAATTTAAAGCCGTGTACATGTTAAAAATATTTAAGGACATCATCGTATTAGTTGAAACTAAGCTGAATAGGATAATTAAAAGAAGAATACAATTTTTATTTTGCATAAAAATTTGCAGTCTATTTATAACATAAAGAAACATATCCGATTTTTAACATTAGGATGACTATTACGACTCGTTCGTGTACATCTCTCTTTGATTAACGAAAAATATGTTTAATAACTTGAATACTACGGTAAAACAGTCATAAAATTTCGAGTGGATCGCTTCGGTTCACTCGTCGCAATAAATTCCGGCGAATTCATTCATTTCCGACGGTCGACACCAGGCTGGCTCCGCTAATAGAATTCGTTGCTCCGGAATTAGAACTGTAAACATGAGATTCTCCGTCTCGTATTTAGTCGGACAAAACGCGTGTCCGAGGCGTGTAGTTTAGTTATTCCGACGTGTTCGAGAATTTCTAGGATGATTTCCGTAATTTTCTTGTAATTTGAGCGGCTCCCGCATGACAATTTCTGGAATGCGTTTGAGGGAGCGCGGTGTCGCGCGCTCGTTCTGGCCAGATCCTCAGGAATTTCGTAGTAATGGTCGTAAATTTCCGCGGCGCGGTCCCGATGCGAGCCGATAAATCCGGCGACCACGGCTAGAAAGCTTTAAACGCCCGGACAATTTAATTTATGAAAGCCCGGAACACGAATGAAAACGTAGAGCGCAGCGGCGCCGCGCCGTTTTGGCCCTCTTTCCACCGTAGTCCCGGGCCCCGTACTTCGTCCGGTAGTCATTACACCGTATATAATGAGGCAATTAAGTAACACGTAGCAACGGTACTTAAGTCTGAATTAATTTTTTTCTTATCTATCGATCTGGATGCCGGCTTTTTGCTCGTAAAACACTCGGCCCCTTCCTCGCCACTGATTATTCGAAAATGTTCGCGGACGGCTGCGGATTCGATCGTGAACGTGATTCCCCAACGTGTTAATAAAACCATAAAACCAGATCCCGAGGTTGCGCTTTATGGGAAACGGAACCAGAAGGTTAATGGTTCTGCAGGGAATTGATTATACTCGCCGGTAATTACGCGCGAATCCAGTTTCGCGAGTTGTTACGCTACGGCTCTCCGAAAAAGCTTATGGAAAATTGGTGCTCGTTAATTATAGCTTTCACAGTCGTCCAGACAATTATAGAGCGGCGGTCACGTCGAATGACGTTGTATATTGAGAACATTTTTCTAATTTTCAAGAATTTTTGTCTATGTCTTTCAAATTGTAGAAAGAACGAAGATGTGGATGTTTGAAGTAGATTTCAATCATTAATTGCAAAAGAAAACTATGTAACGAAATGATTTCTTGTTCTTTCAACACGTTCGCTACCAGAGTCGCACATGCGTGACGTGTTGCGTCATGTAAAATAAATCAAATTATCCCGGAGGGCATGAAAAATGAAATCCTTCTAAAACAAACACGATAGAACCATTGAGACAGTGAATTGAAAGCGGGTCGAAAAAGATGCGTATAAATCGGGAGACCGTAGATGACGTAAAATGGGGTAAGGTGGCGCGTTAAATAAAGTGCCGCGTAAATAGAAGGACGAGTGTACGTTAATTTTATGGAAGTTTTGAGGTTGTTGCGGGGTCTACCGTCAAATTGGTACGTCGAGTAAGTGGTATTAGATCGTGGGATTGTGTAAGATGCGGGTTTCATATTACAGGTTGTAAAAAGACAGAAAAAAAGGGTAAGAAACGCTACGGAAAGCGGAGTCAACCTGTTTGCCTCTCTCGAGAGAGGCTCGATTATCACTCGAATACCAATCGGTAGATCGGACGCGATACGCCGCGGACGACGATGCTTGTCCGCGCGAACGCGTGTCCGTTCGAGCGGTTCGCGCACGGTTATTTGCGGTTTGCGCGTGCACCGGGCCGCAGCTTCCGGTTCGCTTGTCGTGGTGAACGGCGACCAATCAGGCGCCAATCGTCTCGGGATGCTACCGACTTAACGGCCTCCCTTCGATCGGCTTCCTTCGACCTTTTCTCCCTCGGCTCCCGGGCCCTTCGCCCTCCGCCGCCACAGCTCGGCCGCGGCCGCAAGTCCCCTCGCGAGAAGACTTGGCAACATTGCGTGGGCCCCGCACGGAGAACCAGAGCGGAGGAAACGGGCCCCCTGTGCACAGGAACCCACGCCGATCTGTAAGAACGAGATCGAGCACCTTTGTGCCGATGGAATCGACCGCGAGTTTAATGTTGTTTTGATCGGCTGCGATTGACCCGCAACGAATATGATTCGCGAGAAATTCGATGTGTTACTTGAAATATTTACTTTTTAACCCGGTGAAATTCTATTTTGTTGGTGATTGTATAGCCATATATAAACTTCCTTCTTCCTCTAAGAAATTATGAATGCCTAGGATGTTCTAATCACGTAAAACAAATCGTAAGGCAAGGGGTTAAATATTATTTTATAGCTTGAATATCATCCCGAAAAGAACACCAAAATTTAACACTACAGAATTAGTTAAAACCAAAATGTTGCCTACAGTGTTGCTAAATATATACGGTGTATTTGATCTTATTATAAGAAGATTTACTGTATTTGCAGACATCGAATTTTCACGAAACAAAAAACAGTAAAAATATTGTACAGTCAAACTTTTTCGAGATCATTTTTCTTTCTCTTTTCAACATTAAGTTGAAAACCACCACAGGTTTCTTGAATGAGACTTGAATGAGATATATATATATATATTTTATATCCACTAAATTTAAAAAATCATTGAGGATGGAAATATTTTAGGTCGGAAGAAATGTTTCATTTTCCAGTTAAAATAACTCCGAGTGCAAAGGGTTAAAATAAGGTTAGTAACAACAAATGGAAGCAATGCCATCTCTACACGAAAAAACGAAATGACTTTCCGAACGACCCAATAGTAAACCAGCACGATGGTGCGTTCCTTTATTCTAAATTGATTTTATGCATTGACGACACAAATGGGTAGGCACAATTTAAAATAGTATAAAAGTTAGAAGAATTTAAGAACATCAATGCATTATTTTCAACTTACATTAGAATTATCAAAGGAATAAACAAATTTTTATTTGTCGCATATTTTTTCCTATTGATGCACGACATTTTTATTTTGCACGAAGATCCGCAATCTAGTCATGAATCTATTGTAAAATCGACAATATTGTTCGATCTCTCCGAAGAAAGTTCAAGAGACTTATGAATTCCAAATTGGCAGCCAAAAATCGCACGATTCCTCCAACGCAATTAATTCTCTGGTACTACATTCCTTCAGGACTTCAAGGGTTAACCTGAGGGGTTAAGCGAGAGACCTCCACAGCCGCAAGGTCAAACCCCACGTGCCCGGTCAAAGGTAGGCTTGAAAAACGAGGGTGAGAGTCGTCGTCGAAAGTCAAACGTTTCGCACGCAACCGATCTGTCCAGGGCAACAAAGTGAGAAACGTCCGAAGATGCCGAAATCACTGGATCGCGTCTTAGTCAGGGTGACTGTCCGATCTCTGTCGGATTCTACAGATACTCTGCGGTAGATTCTATCGGTGTAGGTATTCCTCGGCGGGACAATCGAGGGATCGGTTAGTAGCAGGGCGGCCACGAAAACCTGGCTTGTCCGCATCATTTTTAATCGTAATCAGCCGTATCTGCGGTGCATCAACGATGAATGGCGAGCGAAATTAAAGCTGGACACCCGGTACGTAATATATCGGTGGTTGCCGGGCACCTGCTAAGAAAGAAAACTCACGGAGGAATACGATAAAGGGGGATGATTGTGATCTGAGACTCCGAACGCGATAGAGCCATAGATCATCGTGGAGTGAGAGGGCCGGGCCCCGGCATCGCTCGCTCTCCTCTCCCTCGGGGGTTCCGTTCGAAGGAGCATCAGGAATATCAGGATGCGAGCACGGCAGGGCCGCATCTAACCACGCATAACTTCTCCGCCCTGCCAGGCTCCTTTAATTGCTAATCTTCCGCCAGTCCGCCGGAATCCGTCCGTGGTGGAACTATTATATCGCGACTGAGAGTGCCCGCGCGGCTTGCTAGTCTAACGGCGAAAAAACCAGCCACAATCTCCGGGAAGCTGATAAGTTTGTCCGCTTTGATATACGCAGCACGTGCTCCAGATTCTTTTTTCTTAGGTAGTTCTTGTGTGTCCGGGGATCCATTAAGCGATCAACGGAGAATGGACGGGGTCCGGCTCTCTTGGTCGGCTCCTCTCCTACCGATCAGCTCGAGGAAAATTAGTTCTTGATTGGTTTTGATGAATTTGTAGCGCGAGCATCTTCCATTACCTCACAATATCCCTTTGTGCTCGTACTCGAGTGTGCTCGGTGGTTGGCACAACCACCTTCGGCGCGGTTTATAGACCCGCTGAATGCGCCGCGGTTCTTTCTTTCGGACAACGAATTATTACATTTTGTTCCGCCTGTTTTCGAATGATTAAAGGAAACAATGATTCGGCGCGTTTCGTGATCGATTGACCTGTTTGCTTTCTGCTCGATCCACTCTGGGGAAACAATTCGCGGGCTGGTCAACCCCTCGCTGCGACGATTTTAGACACAATCTTTTCTTACATTTAGAGAATTTCATTTCGTATTTACATGTACGTTTCGTTTTTGAACCGAGTTATTTCGAAATCGTGTGAAGAAAGATTTTCGTGCATATCTAATTGTTCTATACGTGATTGGTATATGTACATTGTATAAAACATCGTGTAAAAAGCGGATTTCTAATGTTCAAATATTTTAATATTGGTAAAAAATTCCATGATGATTGTGGTTAACTTACATGAAAGTCTTCATAGTACTTGACGTGGGGTGGCCACCCCCAAACTTGTATACCCTACAAAATGATTTCAATAACGTTATGCAACAGAAAATGTATCAGAACATGTAATAATCACTCTACAACAGTCTACCACTTCGTCGTACAAATTATTCTTATTATTTTTCTCTATTGAAGAGTACTAACTAGACTGCGGATTTTTGTGTAGAATAAAAATTGTCATTTATGTTATTAAATTAGATTTATTTCTTTCCTTGATCATTTTAATCAGTCGAAAATAATACATTAGTACATATTTTTATATAGCTCAAATGTTATTATGTTTTGCATTTGATCTAAAAATAATACATTAGTATTTTTATATAGCTCAAATGTTATTATGTTTTGCATTTGATCTAAAAATAATACATTAGTATTTTTACATAATAACAGTACAATAATACATTAGTATTTTTGTATATCTCAAATGTTATTATGTTTTGCATTCGATCCGTTTTATCATAAACGCATAAAATCCGCAGTTTAGCAATAACAGTTCTGTTATACAGTATATCTAATTGTTTTATAAATATTCTAATATTAGACACATGTATACATACAATTATTTACAACATTAATGTTTTAATATTTCATGAAGATTTTGATCAACTTCCATGAAAGTCTCCACGGTGTAGGGTGGCCACTCTCGGTCCAAACACTAGAAAATTATTTCAGTAACATTTCAAATAACGAACATACTGAAATAACATCTAATAATTTCTGTTCCACTGTTTACCGTTTCATTGTACACAATTTCGTTAGTTTGCGAGCCAACTCCGAGTAACGTGGCCAACAATCAGTGTTGATCTAAATACCATAAATCACTAGGAACGCTAGCGAACGACCTCGTTATGCCTGGGCTGGCCTAGGAGCCACAGAAAATTGCACTAATTGAGAAAGAGGACCGAAGGGAGAACCCGGCGCATCGCCAAATGATTTTCAGCCGACGGCATCGGCCGCATTAAATGCCGGACGTCTCTATACGGGGCTCGGTTAATATCTCATCGGGCGAATCTTGGTTTGGACAGTGGAAACGGTAGTCGCTGACCTTTCACCGAAACGAGTCGACGATTTATAAAGGAACTGGACGAGAAAGCGGATTCGCCGTCGCTCCGAACGATCCTTGTCGGCCCGGCGTAGTGTTTCCTTGTTTCTTTATTTTCCGGACGAGACCGGGGAGTGGTCGATGGTTAGGAAGGACATTATAAATTTGAATCCACCACCCTGCAATTATTGGAGACGGCGAGGCGTGTTCCTCCTAGCTCGCTGATCTCGGACGTTGAAAGACTGTCTGCGCGCCGCAGAAACAACCTTCGCGTGACCTGCACGAAAATGCCGCCGAGTTTCGTGTTTGTGACCGTGCGCGCGTGTATTTTTGATAATTGTCGTGTGTTCGAGCTCGTCCTGTGGGCCCGTTAAGCTCTCGAGTCATTGAAATAAATGGGGAAAGGTATTTGGAGAATTTCCAATCACAAAACTTATTTGCAGTTTGTTTCACTAGTCGAACAAACACCTATTTGTTCCCACATACATACAGTCCGCGACAGTACTATAAGACATCACTTAAAATGAAATAATTATGTGTTATATGGAAGAACTTCATCGTCTCCCATACAGAGTGTTATTAGTTACTTCTGGGGACGTCGTTCAACGCAGTTTTTTCGTTAGTATTTTTAAGAATTTGAAAGTAACACCAGCTTACCTCTTATTAGCCGCGACGAAACCATAAGACAGGTAATGTTTTCTGTAAAAAATTAACACGTCGACCTTGTTTTTAGCGGTTATTAATATTTTGTGCTGCATTCTTTTTGGAATAGATTTATACAAGTTTTTAATCGTTTTTTGCTTAATTTTCTTCCATACCATTTCAACGCAGTTTTTCAATTGTTCTACAGTACTAAACTGGTTTCCTTTAGAATAAACCTCCCTGGCTAGTATTCCCCAAAGGTTTTCAATGATATTTGACTCAAAATTTTACGCCTTTTTAAATTATTTGAAGCCTTTATTATTCGTTGTACTGTCCTGACACTTGTTTTTACGCTAGTTTCTGTCGCAATTTATCGTGCCGTTAATGTAGAGTTCGATGCATATCGTAAAATATTCCGTCTGTCTTGTGCAGTTGTCAACTTTGAACGGCCTCCTGGATTCTTTTTACCATAGTTTTCACTATTTTTTAAATAATTATAAACTACACAACGGCTTCTTCCAAGAATTTCAGAAATTTTTGTCACTGAATGATTTTCATTTCGCAAATTATTGATAATTTTAATGTCGGTTTCATTTAATTTTTTTCTTCGTGGCATTTTGTATAAACACAAATATTGCAAGTTGATTAATATTTTTCAGGTTTTACTTAAATTATTTACTTCAATTACTGACACTTTAGTAGAATATTTCATTGATGATCTTTTCGCTTTCACTGTTTGAGAGCAACTGTTATAGATTTGTCGCGACTAACAAGAGGTCAAGCTTGTGTAGCTTTCAAGTTCATAGAAATTCTAATGAAAACAGTGCGTGGAACAACATCCCCAGAAGTAAATAATAACACTCTGCATGAAAGACGATGCAATTCTTACATATAATACATAATTATTTAGTTTTAAGTGATGTCTTATAGTATTGTCGCGGACTGTACATACAAGTATGAAGTTTGTTTCAAATACTTTGAATGCCAATTATCAGTATACCATAATATCTAAATGGTATATATAAGCAAGTGTGAGGAGGTTATTAGTACAAGCCTTGGTTTACCGCCAAATATTGATTGGCTAAATCGCCGATCATTTCTTTCGATTTGTGTTCGTTGATATTGTATGGTGTGGTTCAGCCTTAATGTTCGCATGGCTTCAGTTTTGTGCCAACTAACGTGCAACTCACGTTTATTTCCAAATTTCAATAAGTTATGTAAAAAAATTGTTTTCACACAGCAAGTACGAAATTTCTCGTGATATAATAACTAAAACCCTTTTCAGTTAACATACATTAAAATATACGATTTTTTACAGACGCAATTTCTCTTGAAAAGGATCCATATCCGGATCGAAACGTTGAGAATAATTAAAAAATTTGCAAAATTTCTTGTTAGTCAAAATTAGATTGAACCTATGCGCCGAAACCATTAGAAAGTTTATTCAGTAATTTACGATCGACAAAGAAGAATTTGTATTTGGAAATATCCTTCTCTCCTGTCTCTCCATCAACGAAACTGTGCTATCGTGAATTTGAAATCGGTCCTCTCTCTGTCTCTGGTTAGTATAGTCAAGAGGAAGTCACGATGAATTATTTCAAGTTAAGAATTCTTTCGAGATCCGAATGACCGAAATGATTTATACACCTCCCACTGGCTTTATTCGATAGCTGAAGGAAAAGGATAATTAACGGATATAAAAGATTAATTAAACCGTAATTTCGAACCAGAACCGCATGTGTGTCATTATCCTTGAACAGGATCTTGATGCAATAATTAAACTTACAGTAATGTCGACGTAAAACACGCTCAAAGATTTGATCGGTTTCATAACTTTCTAGTAAGTCTTGTGTCATTATCCTTGAACAGGATCTCTTGCCTCGATGCAGTAATTAAACTTACAATAATATCGACGTAAAACTTACGCTCGAAGATTTGATCAGTTTCATAAGTTTCTAATCGTACTCCCAGTCAGTCTAGTCGGTTACACTGTAATAATAAGAAAGTAGAATGTTTCCTCCGATTCTTCTTGGAAGATCCGTGCGAGCTTTTTCTTGTTGTTCCTCGCAGATGTACAAATTGATATCGCGGTAATTAAAAAAAAAGGAGGAATAATTACCGTGTTTTACGGGCAAGACGCAGAGGACCAGCGTAATCTCGAGCGTCTGTCGCGACTGCGGAGCTTGTAATTAAGTGAGATCAATTGCTCCCCGGCGCACCGGTAATCTTGTTAGTCGCCACTAAATGCTGTACCCAGCGGCGACAATAAAGCCCTCGCCATTTTGCGTCGATCATTCGCCGTATGCAAATCCTTCGGCCAGACTTCGGTCACGAATTACGGCCGGGTAGACGCGTAATTGCGTTCGACAAAAATACGCATACTGAGTCTGCGATCTTAAATGTATAAACGAATATTTCTGACGCAATTTCTATCATTTCAACAGTTCCAGCAATTTGAGAGATTCGAATATACAGTGAAATCTGTGGACGATTAGTAAAAAATATTTATCATGATTTTATAATAGCTTTTAACAGTATCACATCTGTTCAAAGATGTTGATACATACTACATATTACAAAACGAAAATTAACCAGGAATATGAACGAGTTATCATTAGACTGCGGATCTTTATGCAAAATAAAAATGTTCTGCATTGATTGTGGGAAGCAGGAATAAAATGAAAATTGATTTCATCCCTTAATGACTTTGTTATATTAAAGAACACATTACGATATTCTTAGATTTTTCTAATCCTTTACTGTTTTATATTTCACCCAACCAAGTTCTTCATAAATGCATAAAGATCTGCAGTCTAGTTATCATAGAATTACAATTTCACCTTGCACCCAGATCTAGTGAATGTCGATGCACAATGAATGTGCTAGTTTAACCAGCGTTTAACATTAAAGATATTTTGCATGAAGTTACGACTATGACATTTAGTAGCAGCAATTTGAAGCACACAGGAGATGGATTAAATGAATTTAAGAGCTTCAATGTATTAGTCCCACGTTGTCAAAAATTAAAGAAAAGAATCTTCTGAATGGCCCTTGTTCATTGTTATCAGTACCAACAATTTCTATTAAGCACAGAAGTGTGCAGTCTAGTTCCGTCGCGTCTATCCGCTACGTTTAAAGAAAATTTTGTATCCTGCCAGGTAGAATTACCTGGCGATACGCGTCACGCGTGAGCCATTTCACCGGTCCGACCAGTCTGCATGAAATATCATTGCGATATTTCATAGCAATCGATCGGCGCGACCGTAGTTTCCTGAAACCGTCGGATCGACAGGGCGGCAGCGGTTCTCTGGTTGGAATTCGTTGAAATTCTATACGAGAGTTGGTAGCTAATCATCCGAACACGTGACTACTTGGTAGTAGCCTTTGCGGAGATTGGCTTGGTTGGTCTAGAAGCTTCGGACACCGTGCGCAGACAATAGAGACGATAAGAGAGGCTACAGCGCGCGAGCGGAGGATACGGCGGAATAAAAGGGGGAAAGAAAGAAGAAGGGGGCACGAAGGGAGGGGAGAGGAGAGGAGGAAGGGAAAAGGGCCTTCCCGTATTGAGAGCGAACTCGATCTTCGACTGGCCGGCATCAAGACATTCGAAACTTCGACAGGGCAGCAAGATCGACTACAGCTCAATCACTCTTCGTCTCGTATCCTCTCCTCCGTTCCTCCTTCTTCCCCTCGGCTCGTTTCCTCTCTCTCTCGTTTCCTCTCTCTCTCGTTCTTCAATCCCCAGCCCTCCCCAGCGCCGGGCCCATCCGCTCCCCCTCCCGGCCATCTAACTGGGCCCAAAGCCCCCCTCCGCTCTTCGCGGGCCCCTCCACCGTGTGCTTCACTCGTGGCTTATCGCGGCCCGATCTCCGAGCCTCTCGGCTTCACGTGGCGTGCCCTAATGACGTCTTGGAACGAACGGGTACCACCGCCATCTAACAAGAGACTTTTTCACGTTCCAATGCTAAATCCCCCGGGAGTCGTTCCCTTCTTCTTCTCCCGTCTCTCTCTTCCACGCGGGGAGACACCTAACCCGGGCCCCCGTGTCCTCTCCTCGTCCTTGTTCTTTCGCGTGAAATTGGACAACACACCGGGGTACAGCGGTTATTGGTGAACTTCGATCACGATGCTTATCGCCGTGTTCCGTGATTTGTTGTCGCGAGATCGCGTCGTCCTTGCCGTGCCAGTTTTTCTGGGGACCCGCACGAGATTTCCGAGATTGGCCGAAAACCTTTCTCGGAGACATCGGCGGAGGATGTTACAGACGAGTTCCGCTGTTTTATGGAGAATCGTCAGTCGCGTCAGGGTTACCGTAATCGCTTCGGCAATTATTCTCAGGCTGTTGATTCGACAGGGACCGTTTCCTCCTGAGGTCACAGCTAGTCCCCAAGGACGACTTCTCGCGAGGACTCATCGCGCTGCCTCCTCTGCCTGTTTCTCTCTCCTTCTTTCCCGGGTAAAAGAGCGAGAGAGAGAGACACTCGGCTATAGGCTATATACGGGAGTCGATTGAATCGGTCGCAGTGCAAAAAGGGCGACCGGGACAAAACAAAGGGACTCGCCTGGAATCTATATCGGTGAGAGGGTCGAGGCAGAAGGATCAGGGGTCCAGGAGGGGGAGGTCTAGAGAGCCAGTGTCCAGAACCAGAGCTGCCTTGTGGAAAAAAGACCTTGACTGCGGCTGCTCGAGTCCCGGATGGCTGCTGCAGGCCCGAACCAACCGGCAACCGCTAAAAACCTAATTAGATGTCATAATTATACCCAGTGGTGCTCAAACGACGCATACCCTCGCAGCATCCCGCTGGATTACCGTACCTATAAACGACTGCTCTCTAATTAATCCTCCGCGCTCGAGGACAAACATGTTCCTCTCGAAAAAGACCGATCAAAAGAATAAAACAACATCTCAAAGCTGATTCAATACATTCCCTGACATTTGATTTTTTGCTCGCGGGTCCTTCTGGTCATGCTGAACGCAATAAAAGGATTTTAGGTGTTTCGAACGATAGGAAAATTTGTAGTCTAACACTCGTGACAAAATTTCTAGCTGGTGGCAGTGTCGCAACCTGTTCTTCGAAAGAATGCTCCTGAAATACGTTCACGTCGTAATAACTGTTCATTACACTACTATGCTGCAAGTCTGAAGTAATACGAGAGGCAGTTGGACAGGATTGCTTGATTATCCTCTTCAGGGACACCGAAGCTGTACGTTCAGTTTCTTTTAGATTGAAATTATTCTCGCTGAACAAAAATTTATCCAACAACAAAAAATGTTTCTTGCGGAGTACTGGTAATTAGACTGCGGATTTCGTGCATTTATGATGCAAAGATGATGTGAGTGGGAGAATTAAAAGAATTTAAGAATATATTATCTTCAATCTATTACAGATTATTAAAGGAAAGATCTCATATTTGAATTACACGAGTTACAATTTAGTCTACTCGTTATCTTAAAAAAAAATTCGTCCCTGTGAATTTTTACACAGTGATTTTTGGGAACAGTGATTTTTTAGGTTGGATTAGGTATTTTTTAAAGGTCGGTGCGCATTATTTCATCGTGGTCCTGCTTCGAAGAAGTTGAGTTTTTCGAAGTGACCAAGCGAAATTCCGATTAGGGGGAAGGAATTCCTGTGCGCGAATGCGAAGGAATCGATCGATCGCAATTCCTCGCGCTTATCTGCGCTATTCATTGACCCCGTTCACCCAGTATCATCTTTCGTCGCTCATCGATTCAACAACGATAGCCCGTCCGCCGTGTCACGCTTCATGATATGAAATACTCACGCGATCAAGCTTAACAGGTGGTATCACCCTCGCTCGAGGAGGAGTATCTCGTTTCAAACTGCGCGCTGTTCTCAGTGCGACAGGGTTAATTGCGCTGAGGTGGAAAGAACGTTCATTAACTCTGTTAACGAGTCCATTACTTTATTTCACGAAAATATTTCTATTGACAGTATCCTCGACCTAACAGGTATTTTTTAAACTGCAAAATTGGAATTGTGAACTGTAATTTCGTAAGATCTGATCACAAGACCAGTTACCACTCTTGGATATTAAGGATTTCTTTATTTTAATCAGTTTGACACTAAATGTACCACGACCGGTCAAATGACCGGTTCTAGATTTTTTCATTTCACAATTAATGAAATTGTAAATATGCTTTCATAAGAAACATCTTTATTAGAATACATATTGTAATAAAAACCGCGCAAAGTCTAAATAAATTAATTCTTGTCATTTTTATAAGGCAACCACGTGCCTGTTGCTTTTATAGCTCGGTACGTTTAGTGTTAAACAAAAAGTGACTGGATAACTAGACTGCGGATGTTTATGCAATTTTCAATTTTTATAGACTTTGAAGAAAGTGGTATGAAATATTTTTAATGGGAACAGCCAAAAATAAAAATTTTACTAAATTCTATCGAATTTTATATTCCAGCATTTTTTGAAAATATTCATAAGCTATAAATGCATAAAGATCCGCATTCTTAAAATTCTTTTTACTATTTTGATCAGGGATAAAATTGGGACATTTATTCATAAATTGATTCAATAACATATTTTCTATTCTGTTCTATTATCTTTAGTTTCGAGGTAATTTATAATATTGAATAGACCTACGAATAAACATCTTAATTTTATATCTGAATTTAACCTTCTTTCTGTGTACTGCTATTTTAATGTTAACCGTGTACAGGTGTGTAATTAGACCCCACACATTTTCGGATCAAAATGTAAAGAAAAAATTTGTCTAAGTATTTGTGCAATTTTATTTTAAAAAGATAAGTATGCAATATTGTAACTGAGAGAACTGCTCCTACGCGAAGCTGTCGTCAGAAAATTGAACACAGAAAATGTTTAATTCACGACAAGCGTATGCCCGTCAGTGTTTCGTCGGTGTGAACGACCGTGCGACGGAATGTCGAGGATATTTTAACAGTCTCGCGGCGTTAATTACTATTATACGGCGCGTAGTGGCCGCGTAGTGCTTGAGTAACAGTGTGCGGCTTGAAACGAGATACTCTGCACCTCAACCTCGATGATACCACCTGTTGAGTCTGAACATCGAAGTATTTCATGCCGTGGGCTCGCTCGACGAGGAAAACAAAGAGGAACGCCGACGTCGCGATGTCTCGACCGATTCCGTCGAGCTGTAACGTCGATCAGCGATCCTCCGACGCGATGATCACCACTGGCTCCGTCGTTCAACGCGAAAATCATTTTCACCGTTTCGGCGAATGCACAATTTCCCGAGAACCCCCCGGCATATTAGAGGCATGTATATCCATGTCGAGAATGCAGGGTTCCGCGCAAAACCGACGGAACAGCGAACCAAACGATGCGGGATTCTTTCGCGATGATTTTTATCCTGCGCCGCGAACCGACGGGAATTCCTCGAGCGCTACGCCGTTTCTTTCCTAGGATATTTTAAATATTATTCGGCGAACGATCGGGAATTCTCTTCGATTTAAACAGCGCACTGAAAATTTCCAGTGCGCTGTTTAAATCAATTTTTAGCTGAATTTTTTAATCCTCATCCGTCCCTCGTGTCAATTTGACACAGTTTTCTCGAAATAAATTATACTGTTCTGTTATTTGTAGGTAAAGTCCGAAACTTGATGACTTTTATTTTTTTAATGCGAAACATATAACTGCAAAAACCTAAGATGTAAATGTTAACTCATCAATTTGTGTGTGAATGAAGAAAACATCGAAAAGTAACGGTTTGACTTGTTATTTTATCGATTTTTTTATCACTGTGTCAATTTGACACCGAGGGACAGATTCAGTTCGCGAAATGAGGGACGGATGAGGGTTAAAGTATATGTTTGAAGATACATGCAATAGCTGTTCATTTAATTAACATTTAATTAATATCATTTAAATGAACGACGATTTTAATTATTTTGTAGGGTTAAGTAGAAGAGGCAACTCTGGATAGACTTTATAAGAATCTTGCTCGCTTGGCCGTCTCAATGTTTAGCAAGGCTAAGTACCAAAATTTTATGTCCATTCAAAGTTTTTTTAATCTTGTTGACGAAAATTAGAGTTGAATTTTGACAGTAGACTTTTAAGTATTTTTCATGTAAGGGTGAAATTATTTGGACTGTTATGTTACGTTGCTGATTTGAATATTAGGAACTATTGAAGATCTGACGAAAATATTATTTTAAGAACTCTTTTAACGATCAACCCCTAACTTGAAAGTACTCATTGACAAACTGCGATTATTAATGCAAAAGAAGAGCAAAATTACTGTATTCCGTTAACACTCCGACGTCGGAGTCAAGCTCTATTTTGACCCGGAGTATCAAAGTAATTCAATTACCCATTTTCTAACGAATTAATTAAAGACATTAGCGGATCTGCAAAAAGTGCCTTGAAAAATATGGTTTGAGAAATTCGTAAATAAAGCAGTGGAAGATCCTAATCCTGGAAATGTGATTTCAATGATGAATAACCATGTTTTGAGTCGTCAACGTCACAGATTACAAACGATAGGTCGCGTGGGGTGAAAAATCGTCTAATTCCGGGAACGCAAGGTGAACGAGAGCAGAAAACGAGCTACACCTGTTCTGGCACGGCCGAGGGTGAACTCGGAGGGAAGCCTGGTGGTTGTAGGGGCTGGTTGACGAAACCCTTAGGGCGAATCGTGTGCAGCGCCGCCACCTGTTGCTCCAGAACCCATGTCACGGAGGATAATCGTTCGCGACCGGTCCCCTATTAATTTTTCCCCCCTGAATCCGTAGGGTGCGATTACTTTAACCGCGCGCATTAACTCGCCGGAAGGAAACAAGTGTTCGAGTGGAACTAGTCTAACCCCTCTGTTCGTAACCAATTTGAGGCTTTCAACTAGAAATTTTTTTCAAAAAAAGCAAGTCGATAAATTAATTTTAATTCCATATAGTTGTGATCAGTACCAAAAGACAACCCTTGAAAATTAAGAAAATCTCTTGTTTTTAGGGGATAGTAAACGTTAGAAAAATTTTATTTTGACATGATATAATGCTGCCAATAGTTTGGTACAGTTTTCATCACACTAAACGAACTAGAAATTTGTTAATTCCACAAACACGACTATAAAATTTTAAAAGTATGTTTATAAAACGCTTTCCTCCAATATGTGCGGAACAAAATTAACACGAGAGAAAATAAGCGTCCGAGCGAGACCAGTCTAATCCTGTGAATTTCAACAGAGAAGTTCGGCGCGCGAGTAACGCAGAAACAAGCGTTCCCGATCGAGTTCGATGCGAATGCGAAAATAATTTTGCCCGAGTCGGCTACTATTTAGCCGGTGTTTCGAGGCAGCCGATTGCGCAATGCAATTATCCCAGAGCCGCTGGATTTATTACACAAACAGGCGGATTACTCAAGCGGAAAGTGGGAAATTAATGGAGCCAGCATAGCCGGGCGATCGGCATCTCGATCCTGATGCGTCGAGACGAAATTCGCAGCGGTGATTGCGCGGTGAAAAGCTAACGAGCTTCCTAAAACGAGGCGTATTAATCATCGACGGTCCCGTTACGGATCGCAATTAACTTGCGAGCGTGTTACGAAAAGGAGCCAAGGTCTCCGTTATTTTCGCTAGATCGTCAACGGGTCTCTCTTAATTATTGAATCCTCGCGCAGCGATACTTCAAAGGGAACACGCGAGAGAGCGTCGATCGCGTCCATAGAATTCGAGGCTCTTTCCGCAGCGATTATTTCTAATGTACGTCGAATCATTTATCACGCACCTAGTCCAGGTCACGATCTCCCCTTCCACGCTTCCGATTCTAGCCAGGCTATATATCACAGCAGATTATTCGATCACGCTTCGAGATCCCAAGAGAAATTACTCAATCAACCTTTCAACTTCTTTCCCCGCGATCCTGTTTATTTATACGCTGTTTCTTTTCCGCGATTACTGCTAGGCGCGGCGAGGCGATGGTTGATCTAATCGGTGAGCAGCGTGCTCGCTGTGATCGTTTCCGGTTCCACGGGAATACAGCTGGCTCCGCGCCGATCTATCTAGCAACCGCCACGCCTCGAAATCACAATAGAAATTACTTAATCAGCGTTTCGAGCTAAGCCGCTCCTGATACCTACGCGCGGATTCCCTCCTCGGCTGCATTCTTGCAACGGAGAGCTGCATTCTTCGGGGATCACGGAGGAATCTCGTTCGCGAGCTAGAAATCGGCCGACGAATATCCGACGCGAGGCCAGATTAATTATCGCCGTGAGAATCGCAAATTGCGATCGTCGCTGGTGGGGACCGACATCGTTTTTATCTCGCGCCTCGTTGCACACCTCCCAGAGCACTCCAGACAATCCTGAGCGCATCCCGTCCGGATGAATGCTCACTTCAATTTGTAAAACACTTCTTACTTAGCTCCTGTTTCTCATAAATGATGCACAACATCTTTATCCCTCATAAAGATCCGCTGCCTGATAATCATGCAATAAAGGAAATATTTAATTCAGTCTCATTTTGGTCTGAACTTCTCAAATATAGTACTAGTGGATTGCCCAGATTTTTCTGTTTAAAATGAGCCCAAATACGTAAATCGGACCAAAATGAAGGACATATGTACTGTCCGTACCTCACAAGAAATCTCGAGGGGCGGTGCAAAGGCAAGGGAGGTCCCTCGCTCGCTCCGCCCATCCCCACCATAGACGCCAGACACTACCTAGTACTATCTTGACCAATCTACACTGACCAATCAGCTCCGCATTTCTTTCGTGGGACTTCTTGTGAGGCACGCACAGTACGTGTGATTGCTGCACACGAAGACTATAAAAGTATACTGATTTACGTCATGTTTGGACTCATTTTAATCGGAAGAATCTCAACAATCCACCGGTACCACATTCAAAAAGATAAGACAAGTATTACTGAATTTGAAATTTTCTTTATTGTCATCTATAAATATAGATATATAAAAGATTTATAAATATAAAAGTATACCGATTTACATCATGTTTCGACTCATTTTAATCGGAAGACTCTCAACAATCCAACTGGATCTGAAATTTCTTGTATTGTTATCTATTTTCTTAGTTCGTCGAGCGCCGCGAGACTCGATTCTTGGAAGAGGAACGCTATTTTACTTTCGAATTTCAAACTTAGAAAATTTAAGTGAGCACTACTGCTGCGAGTCTACGACCGGATTTGCACCACGCGGAGCGGAGCAGAGCTGAGCGGAGCGGAGCAGAGCTGAGCGCTGCGGAGCAGAGCTGAGCGGTGCGGTGCGTGTCGCTCGTCCAGCGCGGCGGCCGCTTTTGATCAGCCAACGAGCTCAATAATTCATCCGCGAACCGATCCTAAGCTGCGCACCGATTCCTGTCACTTGTTACAGGCCACGATAGAACTTTGCCAGCTCTGTTCCACAGCCTGCGATTTCAACTACGTTAACGCTTGTACTGCTAGTACTGAAAATGTTTATTTTGCGATACGTCATGGAGATAACAAAACAGCTCTCGTTCAATTATCGAGAGATTTTTATTATAAATTGTTAGTGTAAATACTTCATGATTTTTTTACAAAAGCATCTTTGTTATCTAAATAATTGTGGAACAGTTAGGACCTTGTCTAAATAACAAAACTTGCGCTCATTCAGGCTCTTGGAGATTTTTAGCAGTTCATAGTCAGAGTTGGGCAGAAATTTTATTTCAATAAAAATTTCGAATAAAGTGGGTTTTTTCCAAGTGGGTTCTAAACCCACTTTATTCGACATTTTTATTTGACTAAAATTTTTGCCCAACTCTGTTCATAGTTCAATAGCTTACATAATACAATATTTTTAATTCCGCTCAGATCCTTAACTCGTTTCCGACGGATTTATATATTTGCAATAAAAAAATTGTTTGCTAGTAAAAAAATTGCGACACGCATTTCATAATCAAGATAACCGGGTACTCATAACTTCTTGTATAATTTAATAATAAAGCCATAACGAAGGGTTCCGAAATACAATCAAATCAACAAAATATACACTATTATTAGAAAAATGACGTTTGTTGCTAAATAGAAGATAACAGTACAAGAAATATATTTACTATTATTGACTGTATACCCGGAATACAAAAATAATTATAACTCGCTACTTAGCTTGATATTTAAAAATGCATTCAGACAAGAACAACGTAAGAAACTGAACTTGTTTACAAACTTCCGCGAAACAACATAGTGCTGCACCTTAAAAATCTGACTGCACATTTAAGAGGTTAAATAATGGCAATCGCCAGGTTATGAAACAGTGTGAAATTTTTCGGACACGAACAAGAGGGCCAATGTATACAAACAAGTCTAATGGACGATGCTTTGCAGAAAGGGAATCGCGTCGGCAAAAATTCCCGAAAGCGACGGTGGTTCGTCGGATTTTCGGCTGTTGAGAAAAGTGCGGCCCTGAACCCAGCCTCCCATCGTGGACCGGTTCAAAAATACCACGGATGCCCGCGCTGCGGGCGACGGGGGCGGGTTGTTGGAGCCTTCCACGACGTGGGAGAGCGAGAGAGACGGCGCTAGGTGGCCAGGGGGTGACGGGGGCGGGTAGTGAGCCGTAGCCCTCTCCGAGAGAGAAACTGCGGAGTGAGAAGGAGCGAGAAAGAGAGAGAGAGAGAGAGAGAGAGAGGACCAGGGGGTCAACGGGTTGCGGGATCGCGACGGAAGGCGAGGAGTGAGACATAGAAAGAGGTCCGGCGTGTGTTGAGGGGAGGGAGGAGGCGGATCTGGAAAAGGATGACACACGGTTAGGGGGATGCGGGTGCCGAAGCACGAGGGAGAAGGACGAACAAGGAGGACCATTCCCGGGCAGCGAATCTCCGAGGCAAAAGGTACGGGCACAGACAGGCTGGTGGGAAGGAGTAGGGTAATAAAAAGATCGAAAGAGGGAGGAGGACCGAAGGGAGAACCGAAGGGAGAACCGAAGGGAGAACTGAAGGGAGAACCGAAGGGAGAAAAGAGAGAAACAGGAACGACCGAGAAGAAGAGAGAGAGAGACCAAGCGTCACGTTCGTGGATACAGGATGATGAGCAAGACAAAGAGAAGAGGAGCCGAGGACGAGGGAAAGGGTGAATCTGGAGGTAGCGGCAGAACGCGTCTTTATTATACGAACGGACCAAGGAACCCAGCGACCAGGCCTGCCTCTGATGATGTTGTACTCACGACTCGCACGTTCTCTCGTACTCGTTTAGCTTTCTCGCGTATACGACCATGCCCCGTCCATGCTGCAGGACCTCCAACCCGTAGGGGGAGGAAATCGGCGCGATCGTTAAATGGTCAATTATCACTGGCCCTCTCTCTCCTCCGCTCCCTTCCTCTTATTTCTACCCCTTGTCCTACTCCCCTTCGGAGACGTTCAGCGTTGCTTGTCTGTGCCCTACCTACCCCTCGCTCGTTTCACCCCCACTCTCTCTTTCGTATTATGCAATGCTTGTGTCTATCTTCCATATACTCTGATTGTTCTCATTTTATTTGTTGCACAGTAAAGTCGCGATATTTGTCAGCGACCGCGTACGCGATAGTTGTCAGGTGCCTACTCACTCCACTGTCATGCTGTCCTTCTCTATGTTCGGCTTTCTTCTAAACTCTCGCCGCGGTAGATAGTCATAAAGAAATTATATCGGTATGCGATAGTTGTGCAGAAGGCTGTTTGACAAGAATCGCGACTTTACTGTATCTGTCTTTCACATACAGGCAGACATTTTTTCGGGGTCGACTCTAGTAGATATTCTGTTGCATTATTTTATCGTTTTCCTCGGTGGAGTCATTTGGTTGAACACAACAGATCGTGGAAATTGAATTCTCAAATTCAGTGAATCGATTCAGTTTTTAATAGTTTGCAAGTTGTAATTCTGTTTACAGTGGTTATATCGAAAACTGTGTTTACTGTGTCCATTATAAATTATTAGAGCACGAGAAACATATTTGAATTGGTAAATTATATAATATTTTAGAGAGAGAGAGCAATTCTCTCTTTCTCTCTCTCCCTAATTAATCTTGAAAATTATCTAAAGATCAAAACGTTGAGTATTTAATCTGTAATTTGCAAAATTGCTTTATAGAATATAGTAACAAACGATCGAACCTTTGCGCCGAAAACATTAAGCATTCTACAAGTAAAGTGCTTTAAAACTTAGTTACTTAAAATAAATAAAATGCTTTTGATTTCCAAGATTCGGGTACTACTTGCGAAAGATTCGATTCCTTTCAACATCGAAGTACTTACAAGTATCTTTTCGAAACTAGTAAATACTGATTTCGAGGTTCGGTATCAGTTTGCATCAGATGAATGCTTTTCAAATATAATCATTGAAACATTATTGCTTCTAAGTAGTAATCGAAACCCATGAAATGAAACTTGGTTATTGAAATTGACTCGGATTCGTGAGTATATATTGAACTTGATCCCATCTCTACTCGTCAACAAGTGGCTCTAACAATTTGATCAGCCACCATGATAAAGGATCGAGGACGCTTCCACATTTCTGCGAACCAGAAGACCAGTGAGAACGGGAACTCGGGCTTTCTCGATCGGAGAATTTGTTCCGGAGGGGTCGAGTCTCGAATGCTCGCGTTTCGATATCGAAATCGGTTGGTGTCGGACGGAAATCCGCGACAGCGGCAACGACATGGACACCGACAACGACAACGACAGCGCGGTAGGTATCTCGGTAGGCAGCCGGTCCGAAGAAGGTACGACGTGGTAAAATGAAGAAGTTGTGTGGTGGCCGGCGCGAACTCGGCGGATCTGGATCCGGCGAGCTATTAGTCGACCGATGGTCAGGCCAATAAAAGCTCGGTGCTGCCGTCCGGCGACCATAAAGTCGTAGGATTCCTTGTTATGCGACCGCGTGAAACTCACCCGAACAGAGGTAGACCGAGAGCTGGTTCCAACTATGTGTAGGAGAACGAGAAAGATGGAGAACACGAGACCAACAGAGAAAGAGAGGGAGAGTGAGACGGAGAAAGAATCAGGTGGACGAAGTCGCAGGAGACGGGAAAGGATACACAAGGATGCGATAAAGATAGGGATTGACAGCGCCGGGAGGCCGAAGCGAGATAGAGAAAAGGTAGCTTCCAGGTTTACCTCGGGTAATATGGAAAAGAAAAAAGATTTTATATACTGATAAAGAGAGAGACGAGCCAGGGGCGGAGGGACGGAGAAGGATCGGGAGAGAAATCCACGGGGCCAAAAGGCAGAAAAAGGCGTTAAGAAGGCGCGGCTCTTATAAAATCGTAGCCAGCTCTTTTATTGGCATCGGGGCGGGAAATTATGTGTACGTTCCGCCGTGGAACCTGTTTCGGGCCGTTTCTCGCGTATAATTGGAACGTTTCGGACCAGCGTTCAGGACACAACGTTGCGTTCGTTGCCACGGATCGTTCGTTTCCCCGGGATAGGTTCGACCTCCTTTAAAAAAATCCACGGTTTTTGCTCCTCCTGCGAAACCGAGCGTATTCTGCCGCCGCTCCGCATCGTGCCGACGACACGATTTGTCGCGCGAGAGCCGAACGAGATTCGACGCCGCGATATCGATATTGCGACTCATTGAGCGTTACTTCTCAAAGGACAGACTTGTTTGATTTGTCTCGAGCTGTTGCTCGCGCTTTGTTGGATTGTTAATAGGATTTTCGGTAGTCGTACTGCACCAAAAGCTTAAAAATCTTGTTTGAAAATGATTATAAAAGCTTGACAATTCCCGTTCAAACCTGAGGGGAGGACTTCTCAAAGGACAGACTTGTTTGATTTGTTTCGAGCTGTTGCTCGCGCTTTATTGGGTTGTTAATAGGATTTTCGATAATCGTACTGCACCGAAAGCTTAAAAATCTTTTTTTTAAAAATGATTATAAAAATCTGAGGGGAGGACCCTCTCTCTCTAATCGATAAGGTTACCAATAATAATACCAACGTAACTTCTCAAAGGACAGACTTGTTTTGTTCCGAGCTGTTGCTCGCGCTTTGTTGGATTGTTAATAGGATTTTCGATAGTCGTACTGCACCAAAAGCTTAAAAATCTTTTTTCAAAAATGATTATAAAAGCTTGAAAAGTCCCGTTCAAACCTGAGAGGAAGACCCTAATCGACAAGGTTACCAATAATAATACCAACGTAACTTCTCAAAGATCAGACTTGTTTGTTTTGTTTCGAGCTGTTGCTCGCGCTTTGTTAATAGGATTTTCGTGCTGCATTAATAGGATAGTCGTGCTGCATCAAAAGTTTAAAAGTCCTTTTTTAAATATGATTATTAAAGCTTGAGAAAAGTCCCGTTAAAATCTGAGGGGAGGACCCTACTCGACAAGCTCACCCATGATAACACCAAACACAAGGTTACTGCTAGGTCTGCTATAGGTCAAACATTTATAAAAATGTGCATGGACCACTTTAAAAAATTCTGAGATAATTGTCTCTGTTTGAAATTACAAGTGTCCCTGTTTGAAATTACAATTGTCCCTGTTTGAAATTACAATTGTCCCTGTTTGAAATTACAATTGTCCCTGTTTGAAATTACAATTGTTCCTGTTTGAAATTACAATTGTCCCTGTTTGAAATTACAATTGTCCCTGTTTGAAATTACAATTGTCCCTGTTTTCGGAATCGCTCGCGGATCCGAAGGTACCCAGCCATAGTGCTGCAGACTATCTGTATCGCGAAGGTTATCGAAGGGTCCCCGATACGGTAATGATGATGGACCATTCGGAGAATGAATCAGAGATACGTCTTCGACAGACGTGCAAAAAGTGCGGTGGCGATTGTAGCGAAGGTACGCGATCCCATGAACACTCGAGAGGGGTTTTGGGAAGGGAGGTCCGACGTCGAACGAAACGCCAAATAATTATGATCGCGCGTTGACAGCCTCGCGATGGCTTCGAGTTTCCATCCGCCTACTCCGTTGCATAAAACATTATGGCCGCCATCACTTAAGCCGGAGGAGAGCTCGATGAGAGTACACCGCGGCGTACCGCTCTACGGGGTGTCCCGAAAACTGGCGTCTATCATCTTCCCGTGGCCCCGTCATTTGCTTCTTACGTGGACGCCAGAGATTAATGAGAACCGACTGGCCCTTTAATTTTGCTTTTATTAATTCGCCGGGCTGCCGATTATGTCGACGGACGGAGGAACGACAGCTATCGAATGTGGATAGACGTCCTTCTCCCTTACCTCTTCTCTCTCTATTTTTTTTCCTCACAATGTGGTCTGGGAACCTTCTGATCGAAATTAACCCTTCAGGTAACCTACGATTGCCAATTCATTTCCGTATGTCTGATGTTACATCGTTCATTCATAAGAAAAGTGACACAATTTTACAACATAGGGTAAACTGTACTATTGCTCGCACTGCAGTAGTTATTGGCACTTTTGATTTAACCCTTTGCGGACGGAGTAAAGAAAATATTGCAGTAAAGAAAATATTCACGTCGCACGTTTGCGTTATAAAAACTAAAGCTTTATTCAAATAACTTTTTCATAAAATCCAACAAAATCATAAACAAACAAATTTAGTCGTGTTTACATATGAGGCGTTTTATATTCGTGCATTATATTTATTTTATATTATTATATTATTTTATATTTTTGGGCGGCCATTTGCCGACACTCGTCCGCAAAGGGTTAAATTAAATGGCAAATATTAAGAATTCCTGGTATAGAAAATCATTTTATACTGCTTCTTGTTTACATTTCAAAGCAACGTTATAAGTTTTCATAACAGAGTTCTGGTACATCCAGTAAGACCGGATGACCACAGTGCAGTGTAAATGGTGTTTTATTAAAATTTTCGTTACGAGTAAGTATGTATACTTTATCGCATTATAACTTAATTTCGGACCGTACTACAGATGTAATAAGTGCTTATATGTTTAATTATAAAACAAATAGCTTCTTTAACGTTTACTTCTTACTGTGTGCCAATGACTGTCTGACTTACGATTGTTATTCACTGAATATATTTTATGATAACAGATTTATGACTTGTAAAACTGTTTGATTTTGCTGAAAAATCTCTATCGGCTTATAATAATAGAAAGCTAAGCTCGTTTAAACATCTCAAAAAAAGATAGAAAGATTTTTACTACGATTTTGGCTTAGGATGTCAATCATTGTACAGTTTACCCTAAGATAAAATTGTTTCACTTTTTAATAGTTTTAACTGGCTGCAAGAAATACATGAACATTCTTAAACTTTTGAATCTTTCTACTATTTGGAATTTCATCTACCCATTCTTATCGAAAATGCATAAAATCCGCAGTCTACTTAAAACAATTATTCTCTTCGTCTTTTAATGATCATATTCTTTTGATTGTCGGGTTATATGACTTTGAAATGTTTGATCGGGGTATATGTTCATTTTTTTAAACGTGTGAAATCTTTCAAATGAATCGGTGTGAATCAAAGTTTTGATCTCTCGATTCTCTGGATCTGCGAATTCGCAGAGAATTCCCGAGAGCTTCGTTTAATTTAGATTCGCTACCAGTTTATTTCAGTATTACACTTTCCATATTTCCGCAACTTCCCGTCATTTGCGCCACGTTTAAGATATAAAGACGGTCGCTTCGGTGACCGCGATGCGCTCGCTGAACGTTCAACGACGAGGCGGACATTTACGAGAGCAAAAATGTGCGGACACGACATAGCGGCGAAGACTCGCCGAAAATTAGCCTAGTGACAACGATTAATGATCCCCGTGGTCTCGCTCGCGCGATTTCAATCTCATCCAGAACTATATCCGAACCGCGTTCTACTCCCATGTGCGCGAACTCTTTTTGCCTGTCTTTCACGACACCGACCGTGGACTACCACAAACTCGTTCAACTCCGTACAACAGCGTGTGCTTTCTAAGGAATATTATACTTAAATTATAGTGAACTCTGGACGACAGTGAATCAGGTAGTTATAGATTTCAAATGTAAGTTTGATTCATCAGTTAGTGTTTGCACTGATTGCAACACACTTTTGAAAATTTTCAGAAAATGCTAGGGTATAAGATATGACAGAATTTAGTACGATTTTAACTTGTTTCAGATCTGAAAAGGATACTTCCACGGAAAATAAGTTTCTATTTTATTCGACTTTCTTAAAATTCGTCTACAAAAATTGAAAATTGCATAAACATCCGCAGTCTACTTATTAAACATCGTCCTTTAACTATTAAAATGAAGTTTCACTAAAATAATTTACTTCCTGAAACAAAAACACAAAGACTCTATCCACCTTACCGCATCTGACAAGTTTAAGAACCTTGTTGCACTAGATATTAGCACGAAAATTGATATTTAAATTTAGACTAACGAGTGTGTACCAGCCTTTTCATTTCCATAAAAATGAACCGGCAGCAATAATGCCACGGGAAGTAACATTGTATTTTTACCAGCGCTGTAGTTTCCGAAAAATCGCTAAATTATACGAATATCGTTTGTTCCCGTGTTTCGTTCTTTTTATGTAGATACAAACGGTCGAAAGCGCGGCAGAAGGCAACACGCGACCCACAAAAAAGTAAGGAAAAAATACGATCCGGAATACAAATGAACGATAATCGCGGCCGATGAGAGTCTTCTCGCCGAACGAGAAAGAAATAACACACAATGGTTTGGAAAGCAGATAACATGGAAAGTATAATGTAATAAAACTGCGACGAAATATCGCAGATCAACTTTTGAGATACCATTGTAAAAAGGAGACTTCGCTTAACAATGTTGCATTCGAACGAACATGAAAAAGAATTGTTTAAATATTACTTCAGTTGTAATGGATCCTCGATGAAAGGCGGAGTAGCTGAAGTTCAATGAATCCTTGAATGTTCTCCTTGCAGGAAGTTATTAAAAACTATTCAGTATATCTCAGATTAACTTTTGAGAAGCCATTGTAAAGAGGAGACTTCGCTTAAAAATGTTGCATTCGAACGAACGTGGAAAAGAATTGTTTAACTGTTTAAAAAATTGTTTAAATATTTCCTCAGTTATAAAAGATCCTCGTTGAAACGCCTTTCGCTTATTTCGCCAAGTAGCTGAAGTTCAACGAATCCTTGAATGTTCTCCTTGCACGAAGTTATTAAAAAACTGTTCTGGAGTGGTCGACAAGGTTCAGCTGCGAATCTGGCTCGGATACGAGCGGAACAATCTGCGGAGATAGGAGGGCTGGTTGCATATCGAGGCGCAAAGGTGGAATCGTGTTTCGAGGCGGGCAGGTGCAGATAGAAACGTACTCGAATGCAAATGCACACGGGAGAGGAGGGCATGTGGCCTGGCCCAGGCTGCGTTTTCTCCGGGCGTTTCTTTTCCTGGAACAACCTGCTGCACGGAATTCCTCCCGCGATAAGTCAACCAGCCCCGGGGACGGACGCGGCTTCAATTAACGCGGGCCATTAAGGTCGATTTACATCAGCGGCGGGCGCGCGAAAAGAATGTCTCGCCATTCAGTTTAATGGACCTGTTTGCACCTACCCTCCATACGGTCTTGCGGCCACTAACGAGCCTCCGTTTCATCGTCGGTGCGTCCCTAATGTCGCGCCTATATCCAGAGCGCATCGATTACGAGCCGAATCAATTTTTTATTGTTCACCCGCTACACAAGCCTTGAGGATCGTTTAACACTAAACCTACCAAGCCTTAAATGTAACTGGTACATGTTCCCTTATAAAAGTGACAGGATCGATTTTATTCAGACTTTGTGCGGTTCATATTGTAATGCATGTTCCAGTAAAGATATCTACACAATCATTTCTCATGAAACCATTTCTATTATATCAATAATTGTGAAATAAAAAATCTGGAACCGGTCAATTTGACCGGTGGCGGTAGGTTTAGTGTTAAACAGATAGTCGTCTCGTAGAGTTCTCGTCGCGACATTCGATTCGAGTTCCGTCTGCTATTCGGCAATTTACTTTATTAGATTATTAAATTGTATACGCTCTGAAAGTTTCATTGAAATTGGTTAATTGGTTTACGAATTATAAACGATCAAAATTGAAAAATTGCAATTTTTACCACAGAACGTTTACGTTTAATTGGAAGTTTACGAATTGGTTTACGTTTATAACTCGTAAACCAATTAAGCGATTTCAATGAAATTTTCAGAACCTATATAATTTATACGAGTTGACCAAACACATCTTCCAAATTTTCGTTATTGGCCCAGCTAAAAAGGTTGTAAAAATCAATTTCCACTATTGTTTCTCACAATTCCGACCAAATGCATTTTGCCAACATATTTTTTAGACGTCATTTCCTAAACTAATTCTTCTAGCCTTACAGAGAAGTTGAAGTCGTTTGGTCCATTCATAAAAAAGTTATGTTATTCTGATTTAAAGTGTGTGTGATCAGTAGACTGCGGATTTTATGCATTTATGATAAAAATGGGTAGGTCTAGTTTCTGATATTAAAAAGATTTGAAGAATTTAAATATACTACTATATTATTTTCAATTTATTAAACATATTCAACAAAAAATTAAATATTAATTTCACCAAAGCTTGGTGCGATTGAGGTAGAAAGTTTTTATTTTGCATAAAAATCCGCAGTCTAGTGATCAGTTATGCTTCTAACTGTAGCTATACACAGAAACGTCGGCGATCCCGTCGACGGAAGCGCGCTCGATCGCCTATTTTCCGTCGAGCGGTAGATCGAGTGCGAAAATACGACGGCCGCGGTCGGGGCCCTCCAATTAGAATAATGACGATTAGAAGGGGAGAAGAGAGATGTCTTCGGTACATCCTCGGATGCGTCGGTTGCCCGTCGCCGACGAGACGCCGCGGAATTACGTCGGGCTATTTAAATTTATTAATTGAGCGATATCAATGAACTCTTGCGCCAACAGTGGCCGCATTGAATTCGCCCGAGCTACGCCGCGTTCGCGATAACTCCCGTCCATTTCGCGTTTCTTATGTAACCGCCCGACCATTTTTCGCTACGAACTTCTTCACGCAGCCATGGATTTCGTCTTCTGTCAACGTCCACGGTTCTTGTTCCCTGAAACGTCCGCGAGTCCGGTTTAGTTCGATTAATCACGAACGCGAGAGAATTGCTCTTCACAAAATTTCTGTTCAGAAAAGTCTCGCTGTAAGCATGTCAAACTTAATGTTGTTAAATCTTCTCATTTTTATACGATGCAACAATACCTTAAATGTTTCAATTTTTCCGGTTCTATTTTTAGAGTTTCAATCATTTCTATCTTCTATATTGAAGATAGACGAATCTGCTGAATTTTTGGCAATATTCATCAAATCATTTTTCAACAAAAAACAATCTTTTTAAAAGAAACATTAATCTCCACTTGTTGTCTATATTGAAATCTTTGCGAAAACTGGAATGTCTTCGTGATTTCCAGACATTTTAGAATGGAGTACGAAATATCGCGAACCATCAAGAAAATTGTGATTGGCATGATCAATAAAAAATTAGTTCCAGGATTACTTGGCTGGCCTCATTTCTCTGAAGAACCCGGCAAAGCATCGAAGTAGGACACTGTTAAAAATTGAACCGTTATTCGGAGTACGTCGCCATCGTCAAGTGTCTTTGCGAAAGGTTTTCCCAAGGTCGAAACTCATCGGAATTGCTTTCGCTTTGATTCGTATGGCAGAATGCATGGGTACCAGTTGCCGAGGCGACTTGATTATTGGTGGACCAATCATTTTAATGGCTAATGTCGAGGGCGACCGATAACCCCGCACGATAGAAGGAATATTTCTTCGGCTGTGTCGATCGGTTACTGCAGCTCGATGACAGTCACGCTGCAATATTGACTTTCACGACTACTCGAACTGTCACTTTTTCCTCTCATAAAGTTATCAGCTTGTAATTTATGAATGCCTACGTGTATACGCTACGACAGCGCATGCGGTTCGTGAGAAACCGTTTATTATATGCTCGTGTGTTACGAAAGAGGATGCGAAAATCGTAGCTAGTAAGGAAACAGTGCTTACACAATTTTTGTATGAAGTATATAATAACAGACAATTTGGCAATTAGAATTAGATCGATTAGAAACGCACTTATTTATTTTAACTATTCATATATTTATTTTAACTATTCATATATTTATTTTAACTATTTTCTGAGTTTCACCTTCTCTCTGCGTATGGGGTGCAAATACACCCCTGGGTAGTGATGGGCATTCAATACTCTGTCTTGCAAAGTTTTCGAACAAATCAATCACCACAGAGTTTCGAATCAATTCGATATTTATTCGAAATCAGAAATTCTTGAAACTCTTGAAAATTTTCAGTCTTGATAATCTTGATAAATGTTATAATATTTTTATAATATTGCTACGTTCATACTGTTATTCATCCCAATGCTGACATGACGTAATCATTGTTTCGTGATAGATGTAACATTTCAAGAATTTCAATTCTTACAAACCTTCCAAAGTTTTAAGGCTTTCAAGATTCTCAAGACAATGAAGACTTTCAAGACGTCCAAGAGTTTCAAGAGTTCTCAGCTTCGAATTATCTTGCAAGTGATTCGAATTATCTGGCAAGTGATTCGAATTATCTGGCAAGTGATTCGAATTATCATCTTGCAAGTGATTCGAATTTTTTGTCGTAAACATTGAATCGAAGCGATTCGAACTGATTCAGATCCCATCACTACCCCTGACTGATAAACATTTCCAAGATATTCTATGAATGCTGCTTGTGATATATTTCCAAATCTTGAAGTATTGTATACTTTTCTTTTAAAATTATTTAAATAATAAAAATTTTTTAATATACACGTTTTTAAGACAGACTGAAAAGTATAAAATAATTTTTCGTAAAGTTCGAAAAACTTCGCAAATGATTACACGACGATGAATAACGATTCCGTGAAAGTGTTGTGCATAAATTTCGCAGTAAGACATGGAGCACGACGAGATTTCGCGTGCATGTGATCGGAATAAACGCGCACGAGCACGAGGAAGGGGGTTGAACGAGAATCTTTTCGAGACCGCGGCTCATTGAAGCTGAAGACAACGCGAACCCTTTCTTCGAACAGGATGTCACAGCAACAAAAGAGGCTAAGAGTGGCCACGGCCCAGCACTTTGACAAATGGACAGTCGGTAGAGTGAAGAAGAAGAAGAAGCTGCTCGTAGAAAGGTTAGGAGAACAAAAATAAATCGGAAGCCGTGGCTCGAGAAACTTCGGGAGTGTTTTCGGCCCGCGGAACGCCGACGAGCGTGCAGCGTAATCCTGATTAATGCCCTTGGAAAGTCGCGCTAATGCCGATGCAGCCCGCTTCTATCCACCCTCCCCTTTCTTCATCCCCATCAGCTTTTGGCCCCCTCTTTGTCTCTTTAAGCCTCTGCCGGGAGAATCAGTCGCTGGGAAGTTCGTCGCCGTTGAACGATCACTACAGCGTGGGACTGTCGTGGCTTCGGTCTCGTTTCAACTTTGGAACCTTTTGCTGTTAACCTCTTGCCTTATGATTTATTTCACGGCCGGAGTGATTAGAACTTTTTGGTCGTTCGTAATTTAAAATGTCGCCCTAAATGTCGTTAATTTGTATGATTGAAATGACTACATGAATACAACTAATATAACCAGTATGACTAATATAAACAACCAAGATGATGAATATAACCAATACAACCAGATAGCACCCGACGTCTCATAGACGTCTGTTTTACGTCGTTTTTAGTTTTGAACGTCTTACGTACCAAAAAGACGTCTTTAAGACGGCTATTCGGTGACGCCATTTCTACGTCTTAAAGACCTCTTTTCGGAAATGCCGTCTAAAAAGACGCCTAAAAGACGTCTAAAGATGCCTAAAAGTCGTCTAAAGATGCCTAAAAGTCGTCTAAAACTTTTTACGCAAAATAAAAAATGTTTGCATTGATTGCAGGACACAGGAGACAAATAAAAATTGTATTCTTGTTTTAATTATCCTATTAAGCTGAAACTAACACATTAACGTACTTAAATAGTTTTTACATGTCGACTGCTTTAAATTGTACGTACCCATTTTTGTCATAAATGCATAAAATCCGCAGTTCAGTGATTATTAGACTGCGGATCGTGATGCAAAATAAAAAATGTTTGTATCGATTGCAAGACACAGGAGCCGAATAAAAATTTCTCTCTTCTTCTAATGATCTTATTAATGAAACTAGTACACTGATGGCCGTGATTTTAATATGTCCATTGCTTTAAATTCTACGGTACCCATTTTTGTCATAAATGCATAAAATCCGCAGATTATACATAATCAACCCTCCCCGACAACAGTTCTATAAAAGATCTTGTAATTTTCTCATGTTCGTTTCACATTTCGATCGTGCTTTATTAATAATCTCATAAGAGTTTGAATCTCTATCCCCTGAAAGCTTCTTAAAGTGTAAAACTATGGAAGCATGTACACGTTCATTATCTGTGATCCAGCTGAGAAAGTAAAGATTTGCATAAAGATCCGCAATTGGCGAATAATAGCTTTCCTCTCGATTTTCCGAATTGAACGACCCGTGTGGGTGCAACTTGCTCGAAGCTCGAAAGTGCGCGCAGCCGAAGGCAGTTTGCACCACGAAGATCGTGCGAGTTTACTGCACGAGCGCTTCTTTGTCTCGCATGCTCGCACACGTGAGGGCTGCTGCAGCCTCGTCCCTCTCCGTTCCCTCTGCACTTCTTTCTCTCTCTTGGACACGGGGGCCCGTGCATGTGAATTTATGCGTCGGTTCCTCTCCAACGAAGGGCCCGCATCCTCGTCCTCGTCCGATTCATCGCGAAGCGGAGATGATGCATCGTCTCGTACGTCTCGGTCTCTCCTCTCTCCCTCTTCCTCTCCCTCTACCACCCGTCCGACTGTCTCTCTTCCTTTCCTCTTCTCTCTAGCAGTCTTAACAAACGCTGGATACAACTCAATCGCTGGTCACGATCCTTAAGCTTCTCTCACAGCGGGCTCTTTCAGACCCTGTTACGCGATTTTTCATTGATTCACAGTGGCTTATCGAATTGTTAAACCCACTTGCACGAATCGACGAGTTCACATTCAAACAATCCATTTTCGTACGAGGCTACATTGGATTCCTTTTATTTCGGTAAGAACATACCGATGCTTGAAAATTGCAAATGTGTTCAGCAGCATTCTGGACAATTTTATTCGTGGTTACAAAAATGAATTTTTCGTGCTGTGACTTGAATAATTTATAAATAGACTGCGGATCTTTATGCAATCATGAAAAAATTTGTCGGGCGGGTGAAATATAAAACGGTACACGATTAGAAAAATTGAAGAATATTATCTTTAATGCAATGAAGTTATTAAGGGATGAAGTCAAATTTTATTTTACTTCTGTTTGCCACAATCGATGCAGAGCATTTTGATTTTGCATAAAGATCCGCAGTCTATTTATAAATTTAGATTTTTTTTTTTCTTCGACGCCCAAAATCTTTTCATTGGTTATAGTTGACTTGTCAAAGTTGATCAATCAAATTCGTAGTCTAGTTATAATTAGACTGCGGATTTTAATGCATCTATGAATTACTTAACTGGGTGAAATATAAAACAGTGAAGAATATAAAAAAATCTATGAATATTTTTATATTGTTCTCAATGTGAAAAGACCAGTAAGGGATGAAATGAATTTTTATCTAACTACTGCAACCCTACAATCGATGCAGAATATTTTCATTTTGCATGAAGATGCAGTCTAGTTATAATAATTTTTCACGTTCATTCTTGTGTCTAGCTTTGTGCTCCAATTTCGCCGCAAGTATCGGTTGTGCTCTCCGCGAGCAGCTACAGCAGAGTTTCCCACGAAGTGTAGGGCTTAATGGTTGCCTCGATAAGCTTCGCGCTGAAGAAGATGAGAGTTGAAAGTATTTAAATCCAGGTGATTTCCTGTTCCCAATGATTACAGTCATATTCCCCGAGAACCAGGCTGAGTCGGTTGCGCTGATCCTCTTTATGCTAGAGGCAACTCACGCCGGACTAATACACGCGGACAGAGATCTGTAGGTGGGTGAACGTGTAAGTCAAGATTACGACACACGATTAAGGACACTCGCGAACTTTCTCGGTTTCCTCGTCAAGGAAGCGATAAAAGCAATTTGCCGGAATCATATGTTCCGGACGCGAGCTTTGTGACCCAGATGAAAGATCCCTCGCGAGACGGTCGTAAGTGAAATAACAATTTCAGACACGGACGCGGTGAACAATTCGTTGTTTAACGTGCAAGTGATCGATATTCTTAAATTCTTATACGAAAAGTTGTAAAGCAAGCAAAGTTCCTCTTTGTACGAAATGCAAGAAATCAATGTGACATCAGTTTTATAGAACCTCGATTATTCTCGATCGATGATATTGGAATATAATGTAATCCATATGCACCACAATTTATTGTACAAATCAGAGAAGATTTCATCCTGCACTGTAGCTAAACTACAGATTTTAAATTACAGATTGTTATGCATTTATGAAGAAATTAACTGGGTGAAATATATAAAAAATCTAAGCATATTGTAATGTTGTTCTCAACGTAAAAAGACTATTGAGGGATGAAATTAATTTTTATTTAACCACAGCTTCCCACAATCGATGCAGGATATTATTATTTTACAGTCTACAGCTGCAGTCTAAAGTATTAACTGGGTGAAATATATAAAAAATCTAAGCATATTGTTATGTTGTTCTCAACGTAAAAAGATTATTAAGGGGTGAAATTAATTTTTATTTAACCACAGCTTCCCACAATCGATGCGGAATACTATTATTTTACAGTCTACAGTTGCAATCTAAAGTCTAAAGATCCGCAGTCTACTGAATCGATCAGTTCGGATAATCGAGGTTCCACAATATCGCGGATTAAACGAGTAAACGTAGCCCAAACAGTGTCGTGTTTGGTATCGTTTCAATCAGAAAAGTGTCACGGATATGTTCCACAAAGAACTAACCACATTACAGCCTCGATTATCCGAACCTACGCCGTGTTTACATGCTTCGAATCGATTTTTTGGAGATGAAAATACCCCTTAAGTGTTGATTTAGAGTACCCTATCAAGATTGTACGTTGAAACGATTCTTTTAAATTTCCTGGAACAGGCTCAACGCTTTTCGGACAGGCAGAAAGCGTTAAAGCGTAACGAACAACGTACCGGGAACGAGTATGATCGGTCGACGAATTCCGACGGGATAGGTGAGCGCGTAATCACGAGGATCGTTATGTTCCCGAGCGATCGGCAAGTTGGTGGCGCTTTACTTCCCTCGATGACGTTCCCCCCCCGTAGCATACCGGTTTCTCATGGGTTTCGCGTTCCGAGAGCGAAGTGTTCCAGCCTGCCCATTGCACCCCGTTCGCATCCTCTTTTTCCCGTGGCGGGCAGAGGGAATACCGACGATAAACGACGATCGTTTCAGTACACGGGCTGGCTGAGCAAACCTAGGCACAACCCTCTGCTCGGATAAGATCGCGGCGCGGCCTCGAGTAGACGGCGGAGTTAAAGGATAATTTAGTAATTACGGCCAGATGCTTGCCCCGCGGCTAACCTCCACCACTCCCACGAATATAATCGCGCGTGCACGTACTGCGTGGCCAACACACGCGCGAATATCGACCTGGCTATCGAGACCTTGTCCTCTTCTTAGATCTCCTCCCTTAGCTTCTTCTTAGATCTCCACTCATAGCCTCTCTCGTTTCCGCGGAATTTTTGACAGTTGTCAGCGTTCGGCATTATTTGAATAAAGTGTTCTTCGAATAAGAGGGGTAAGTTCGTTCTTCGATTATTTATCCTTCGAGTTGTTATTCATTTAGGAGAGATATTCGTTATTTGCCATTACTAGATTTTATGCATTCATGACACAAATGAGTAGGTATAATTTAAAATTAGACAAATTTAAAAATACTGCTACATTATTTCCAACCTATTGGACATAGTAAGAAAGAAAAGAAAATTTTACTTCACTCCAGTATGTTGTAATTCAGGGACAAAATGTTTATCTTGCGTAAAGATCCGCTGTCTAGTCATTAGACTGCCGATTTGTATGAAAATTACCATTTTTATGGCTAATTCTATGAAAATGAGAGTAAAAGGCTTCTTTCTTTAATTGATCAGAAAAATGTGTACTGTAATGGGACTGTACTTATTGATAGCAGACAAACGCTGAACGAGATCATACAATAATTGTAGATTTTTTTAAGAAGTGTTTTTGGGGGCAAGGAGGAGTGGAATCAAATTATTACACTGTGCAAAGCAAGTACATTTTGATAGATACGTAGCTAAAAAACAATTCTATTCTATCATACTTGAATGAAAGATTTGAAGGGCGTCTTCATTGATGGCAGATAGACGCTGAACGAGATCATACAATAATTGTAGATTTTTTAAAGGTGTCTTCCGAAGTATTTTAGGGGGCATAGAGAAGTGGAACGTGTAATTGATGGAATAATATATTATATTATTACACTGTGAGTTGAAAAAACAATATGAAATTGAGATGAAGAAATAATTCTATTCTATCATACTCGAATGAAAGATTGGAAGAGCGTCTTCATTGATGGCAGATAGATGCTGAACGAGATCATGCAACAATCGTAGATTTTTTCGAAGTCTTTTACGAAGTATTTTGGGGGGCAAGAGGGAGTCGAACGTGTAATTGATGGAATGCAGAGTCGGAACGAAATCCGCGTCTGATCCGGTTGGCTTTTCCACGTATCTGAGTTCGCGGCCCCACGGAATCGACGCCAGAATAAAGAGGCCCCGGGGCCGGGGTTGCAGGGGAACAAGATGGAAGTAGCCTACGAAGATGAAGTTTGCAAGGGAGTAGCACGACCGAGTCGCTGGTACCATGCATCATCGATCCGGACAGGTCTCGCTGCCCTCTCCTCGGACCACTTGGCCGCCGTGTTCCCTTCAGTTTCGTTCCTCCTCGCGAATCCTCTGGTTGGCCTGTTGCCTCGAAAGAGATCGTCCTACCGCGCGCGCGTGGATACCTCTACCTACCAACCTGGTCTAACCACCGCCGAACCCTCCCCACGGAACGGCAAAAAAGGCCTCGGATGCTTGGCCCTGCGAGGGGTCGAGATCGATCGATCGATTGCGGAGGAACCTCGGAGATAGGTGGTCACGATCGAGCCGTTATCGAGGAAGAAAATTTCAAGCTGCTTTTTAACCCTGCGTCCGTATTCGGGTCTCCCCCTCCAGACCCTTCCTCGCATGGTTTCTTTAAAAGCCATTGTCATCCGTGGGGAAACTGATCAGACCGACCCATGTGCAATATAAAAATTGTCCGCATCGATTGCGAACAATAACTTCCACATTTGGGAAATTGTTAGACTCCGGATCTTTATGCAAAACAAAAATTGCCCATATCAATAGCAAGAAACAGAAGTCAAATAGGAACGTGACTCCTTCTCTAGTCATTTTAAGAAGTTTAAAATAATGAATTACTTTTTTAAAGTACTTTCAATCTTTCCAATGTTTTGTATTTGATCTAGGGATTGTTGCCATAAATTACGCAGAAAATGCAATAAGTGATTCAATGATGAAGAGGTGGATGAATCTTCAACGAAGTCTGCTGTTTGTGATCAGCAATGATTCATTTGAGCTTACAGGAATTTATCGAAGAGTCTCCAAAATCTCTGAATCTTTAGAAAAATTGTAGTCGACCGTAAGGTTTAATTTATTCACTTCAATTTTTAGTAAACATTTTCTTAATGCAATACATTCAAGAAATTTCACATGAAACAGAGTTTGTACAACAACATCTCTTAAAGCATCATCTTTGTATAAACGTTGTCATGTTTATCATGAGGAATATACTTCAGGAGGTTAACCTATTCAAGGTTGCTGAATTGACACTGACACACATGTGTACATTAAATTACAGAAGTATTCATTACAGACTCACACAATAATAAAAACAAAGAATATACAATGGTATGGAAGGATTGATACTATTTCAATCAAACATTAAATAATTTCGTTTTCACTTTGGAAAATATAGCCCTAAAGAGGTGAATACTAAACCTTGTTCTTGAAATTCAAAGACGATTCCCACGTATTAATTACATCGTCTTTCGCCGTTGTTTTGATTTCGTTTGGAGCCGCACTTCGGTTTATCGCTAATCCCGCCTACCGCGAAGAACGATGAAGACATACCGATCGTGAGTGCCCGCTGGGAGGATGCATTAGACGCCAGAATGCATCCACTGCCTGCGGGCAGCTCGCGGGCAGCATCCTCTCTCTCCCGACAAAATGCATGCAAATGCATTTGCATCCCGGAGCGATGTTCCGCGATTACCGTCGTTATCGCGTGGAAACGATGTCGAACTCTTCTCGATCGCCTTCGCGAACATTGTTACGCTCGTCAAGGAACGGACCCGGTAGGATGTGCTCATGTCGCAAAAAGGAATTCAAGGAGCTCGTCCGACTCCCGAGACGATCGATAATAATAATTATCCTGCTCGTTTCACTGCGTTCAGTGTCGACATAAACGTCTCGAACGTAACACGATTAAGATATGAAAATGATTGGATTAACGTTTAAACGCCATATCGCTTTTTTGTTGCTATATGATTTACGATCTTTTTGCTCGCGTCCTTTAAGCACCGACAAAAATCTGCGAGCATGTACACTGGATGGTGTAACTGGAAATTGTTGCGACCTTGTATTAGATTAATTAGACACTGTGGGAGACCGGTTGATCGCGTTTCTGCGAATTTATTGTGCCAAAACTCGGAGATTAGGGGTGTTCGTGAATTTATTCGTATATTTATTCGCCGCACTGGTTATTCGCACAACTTTATCATTAACTTTTTATGAAATAAAAGATTGTTCTATGTTAGCGGTAGCTTTATTTCATTTTGTACGGAGCAAAAATGTCAATCCTATACTTCCTAAAGGTAGATATAAATTATATAGATATAAATTTAAATTCAAATTTCTTACAATGGATATATTGGTGTAAAAATTATTTGAATTAATTCATCAACAATGCCACATAGATTCGTAAAATTAAATACGGGAAAATGAAAAAGAAAACTGAAATGAAAAGGAGAAAACACTTTGAATAATAAAAGTGAACAAATTAATGTGTGGCCTCCAGAATCACTTAATTGCAACTATATTTTAAAGTTGAAGTTTTTAAAGTTTTTTTAAAAAAAAATATTTTAAAATTTTGTGGATCTACTGATTTCTTGTAGAATGGAGAAAATATTGAAAAAATGATTATTTTCGAATAAAGAATATCTGTCGATCGTTTGTAAACAATCGATAAATTCAGAAAGAAAGAGCTACGAATTAATTTGCGCATCTAATATAATAATGTTGCAGTTTCGTTTAATTAATTCCTATGTCTCAGAACGCTGTGCGATGATGCAGGTGAGGGAAGCCATTTTGAAACAGCGAGCGCCGCCGTTTCGGTATTTATTGTAGACGAATCGAAACTACCCGTTGAAGCGAAGGGGAATAAAGGTTCGGCACCTGATGCGGATTCAGTGCAGGGATTGGTCGATAATGCGATCACGTTTCGCGAATTGACGATCGAGGCAAATCGTCCGGAGGAGCCAATTGGCCAGTCGTTCGCATGATTGTACAGTGGTACATTTTACTCAAGAACCGCTCAGAAATAGGAAGCAAAACAGTTCTCCACATTAATACTCACATGGTTTCATCTACAAGTGTTTCTGAATCATAACTATTAAATTTTTATCATAAGAATCATTACAACAGAAACATATAAATACTTGGAAGTTCTTCAAATAATTATTACAATTTTTCGTTTAACGCTGAATTATCAGTTAAACGACCAATTTTATATATTTCATTTCGTAATTGTCGAAATTATAGCTTTCATAGCAAATAATTTAATAAACTTCTTGATCGAAGCACACACTATATCATATTATAAATCACACTTGTGTGAGTTTGCTCCTGTCGATTTTAAAAGATTACATGTACTGTAATCACTTTCAATGCTTGGCAGTGAAGAAAATGCATAATTTTATTTCACAATTCACCGAGCTTTTTCATTGATTGTCACATTTGTATTGAAGATGGTACAACGGAGGGCATAATTCAAATTAGAAATCAATCAGACCTCAACAATTATTAGTTTTTAACCTGATATAAATTTAAAAAAGACAGAAACTGAAAACACAATTATCATAACACATACTTGATACTAAATGAGCTTCATTTGAAAAATTTTTTACATAACAAACAATTGGAGAGAATATTTAGATAGTACAGTTAAATAATTCACTTTGTATATTAAAGAAAATCTTGTGTGAAGTATGTGGAGAACAAGGTATTGAGCAATACCGATTTTTGTTCGACTTTTCGGAATAGTCGGGCATTGTGCACAGTTATTCGAACCTAACAGCGGGATCACGGGGACGATCGTAAATTTTAAATCGACGATGGCGACGAGAACGACGATGAGGACGGCGACGATGCCGCTGTCGTTTCCTCGTTGTAAATTAACCAATGACGCCGTGGGTACCGAAAGCGTTTATGGACCATAAAAGTGGCGAGATGTAAACTTTCTTGCGGAAAGAAGGATCCCGCCCGGCCGATAGTAACTTCTACGCGATCATAAAACACGGGGACTATGGAGAGATAGGCTTCCCTTTTTGCAATCGGGAGGCGTGACATCGTCAGCGACGTGTTGCCAATTGATATTTCCGCTATTTGAGATGTTCGGCAGTCCTTGATCTCTCTCTCGAGAACATGCTTCTCGCTGAAACTGTCGTTCGAGCAGCGAAAATCGTATTGATAGTTTCATAAACAAATAAAGTATTGAACGCCGATTTGTTTGATCGTATAATCGAGCACAGTATTCTAACAGTAGAATAAAAGTAAGTAATCTACTACTTTCATATAGTACACTTTGAAACCTTTATCATGGAAGGGTTGTTTGCGGAAATCATTTTGTTTAGCTCTTAATAACTGATTTAAAATTCTGGAAAAAATATCCCAAACAAAGCTAGTTTGTAGCTTTATTTTCGCTTGTCTTTCATTTAAATATCCTAAGAAATAACTGAGAAAATAGAAGGTAAAGTTTAGACTTTTCACCCTCGTGTTACCCTTAACCCCTTGCCGTACCATTTTCTTTACAGTTACAGTGATTAAAACGTCTTTATCCCGAAAAATTTTGTAGATGGGAAACGAAAATTTATATCTTTTGTATGGCTACATTTATTTTAATGCTTAGATATTAATTACAAACGAATCAAATTTTATTTCATCTAACAAGAAACGTGTAACATTCATATTGGGTAAACTTGTCCTTGTGTAACCAGAAATTTACAAACAGACAGACAGACAGACAGACAAGAACGCGAGTTATTATAATATTGCATTGTCATCCAGTTCTGAACTACGTTTAAGATTTAAAGTCTCTAGCTGATCGGGAAGTTAGTTTAAAATCAATTGCAAAATTTGTACCGAACAGACAAACAGACAGACAAGAAAGCGAGTTAATAAAAACGTGTTAATAAAAAGCAGCGTAACTTTATGAAACTGCTATCGCGGGAAGCTTCTGTACTTTCGGGTGTCTCGAAACGTGAAAGTATTTGCAGCGATCGCCGAGGAAGTGGTCCGAACAAATGAAATGTTTGTTCGCATGATTCGCGGCGGATAGATTGGCCGAGTCCCTTCAAAGAAACGATCGTAAATGTTTATCGGCAATTAGTATCCGTCGCGGACTGCCCGGGGGCTCGATACCACAAATTATTCTTCTTTCCACGAACATCGTAATTTCGTTTCGTGTACCGAAACTCGAGTCGGCCGATAAGGGGATCGTCTGTTCAGAGAAGCGCTCTGTTTCTCGTCAATCCGAGCAGCGTGGCCTGGTCGGTGTCAGGCCGGGAATTCGTCCAGAAGTATTTTTCACCGTACCAATTATTCGAGCATACCTCCTCGCGGGTATGTATGAAACATTCCGCGTTTATCGCGACGACTCACCAATTTGCAACGGTGCGGAAAGAAAGAAATTCGCCGCTGCCGCATGCTCGAATTAATTTCTACCGCGTCTCGAAGTGGCGAGCTCGTTTTAAAAAACCGTAACGACTTTACCGTTACGCGTTTTTATCCTTGACTTTACCTGGAAGCGTAATCGTACTTTTATATTTTTTGCGATTATTCAAATTAGCTTCGTGTTACATCTTAATGAACTGGTCCGTTCAACTGACTGCTTTTTAATCGAACCCTTCGGTTATTTCTGCAAACTGGCTTGTGAAATTTTGTTAGGGTATGCATATTTTTATGTGCGTCGAATTGCAATCGAGTATTATCGTATATTAATCACTATATTAATGGGTTTGCCATCAGCGTATCTTGGGAATAACGTAAAGATATGATACTAATCCTTGGTCGAATGATCGGTTTCATTATTTTATAATTAGTCTGCGGATCTTTATGCATAATAATAATATTCTGCTTGATTGTGGGAAGCAGGAATAAAATAAAAATTGATTGCATCCCTTAATGGCTTTGTTACGTTGAAAACAACATTACGATATCTTTTTTTAATCTATTAGTATTTCACCCAGTTAATTTCTCAACCTATTGGACATAATAAGAGAGAAAATATATTTCTATGTCATTCCGAGGTGTTGCAATTCAGCTGGAAAATTTTTATTTTGCATAAATATCCGCTGTCTAGTGATATTCGATTCGCTTTAAATCATGAATTGCGTCCAGTGAGGACACCACAGTGTAATGGGTTAAGTAGAATGAGTTTAGTAAAGAAATGTGAAAAAAATGTTACAGATTATTAGAGATTTTTAATGTATGAAAGTCAATTATTGTTGTGGAGTAAATTATGAATGAGAATTATAGTTTTTATTGTAAATGAGATATAAATATGTATCCAATAAAAACAAAGGGGTGACTGCGTGGATATGTGTAGTGAAAATGAGAAAGAAACATAATGAGTGAGAGGTAAAAATGAGTGTAAAAATGAGAATAAAGGAGCATGTATTATGTGTTAAATACATGATTCGATTATTAATATTTCTAATTCCATCCACTGCTTGAACATGTTTCTTTAGCTTTACTATTAAAAATTGGACATATGCAAGTATACCGAGCTCATCTCCATACTGGAAAAGCTGAGATCAATAAATAAATAATAAATATATTATGTCGAACATACACGGCTAAAATTCCACATTTCGCGGGCAGAATTTGTGGTCCAGCTAAAGGACGGCTAAAGAACGGCGCCAAGAACGAGGATTGCAATGCGAGTTCCATTTCGGCGAGTTAAATACGGCGACAAGCCTGATAGGGCGATTTTGGCTGGAGGTAGGGGACCACGAAGCAGGTTGTCGTCTAAAACGCGACATCGAACGGTACTCCGAAAAACTCGAACGATCCTGAACCCGCGACGATTCCCATGGGATGGGCCGGTTTCGGTGCGTGGGCCGGGAGAGCCAACAAAGTGATCTCGCCCGTGCACCCACACGCGCACGCACACTGCAGCGCGCGTGGCCGCTTAATGTGGGTGCACGGCGCAAGATGAACGCGTGCAAGCAGGTACGCAATAATTCCACGGTGCACGTGGTAACCGAGCGTTGGCGTGATTCATGCCAACGTCTCTGTTTTCGATACGCCACGGGCCATCAACTCGGATGCAACGCTCCTTCGGGGATGAAGAGGACAACTCGGGGCGCCGCCATTATCGTCTCCTTTCACTTGTACTGTCCCTCAACTTGGCATACGGTGGTCGATTATTCTCGAAAATTCTGGCTTGATCGATATTGCTTAAAATAGGACATTTCTTACGTTTATGTATTTTATATTTGTATATTTCATTTCATCCCTTCTTACGTAGAGTGCTCCAATCTAATCCGTAAATACATTTGTCTAAAGTGATGGCCAAAAGTGAGTTTAAGAAATACTGATGATTTTGCAAACCAGAATTTTATTTTATAGCAGCAATGAATTTTTTTGTAAATATTTATGTACATCTTATAAAATAATGAAAACAAGAAGATTGCCAAAAAGGACAGAAAATTAATAGTTCATTGATGGAGAGGTGGACAAAAAAGTTTAAGAAGTAAGATATCATAATTTCTACAGGAATTGTAATGAATTTTTTTATAAATATGTACATCTTGTAAAATAATGGAAACAAGAAGATTGCCAAAAAGAATAGAAAATTAATAGTTCATTGACGGAGGGATGAACCAAAAGATTTAAGAAGTAATGTATATGATAAATATCACAATTTCTACAATCTGGAATTGTAATGAATTTAATGAATTTTTTTCTAAACATGTACATTTTATAAAATAATGGAAACGAGAAGATTGCCAAAAAGGATAGAAAATTAGTTCATTGTTGGAGAGATGAACCAAAAAGTTTAAGAAGTAATGTATATGATAAATATCACAATTTCTACAATCTGGAATTGTAATGAATTTATTGAATTTTTTTCTAAACATGTACATTTTATTAAATAATGAAAACAAGAAGATTGCCAAAAAGGATAGAAAATTAATAGTTCATTGACGGAGGGATGAACCAAAAAGTTTAAGAAGTCAGATATCACAATTTCTGCAATCTGGAATGGTAATGAATTTAATGAATTTCTTTATAAATATGTAAATCTTATAAAATACTGAAAACAAGACCGTACAAAGGAATAGAAAATGAACATTTAAAACAATGAAAAAATTAGGCGAACGAAAAGTGAGTTTAATTGAACATATTCGTATTCGAACAGTTGCCGTTTGATACTTAAATCCAATTCCGAAGTTTTCGTCCTTTTCCTAAAAAAAGATTCGAGCCGTTCCGAGTCCCGTAACGAAAGAAGCACTTCGAATGAAAATTAGTTTGTTTGTCCTGGGTAAAAAGTAAACGGGACTCGAAGAAACTTGTCGACAGCGTGTTCAACACTCGAGTTCGAGAGGTGTGTTACGAAACGTCGATTTTTCGTAACGCGAGAGGAATTTTGTCTTGCTCGGAACGACAGGAATACCGGCGCGGCTGATCGGCTCCACGGGTTCTTTGAACGCTTCGGATCGAAATATTTATGGAGAACCATGATTTCTTATGGGAACGCGATTGAACCCAAGATTTCTCTAGGGGTCGGACCTAAAATGTATATATTGATTTTTGAGCTACAACATTATTTTACACAATTATAAATTTAACTAGTCGGCCAAAAAAGGCAAACTTTTCATATTCTTTTTTCAAAATAGATTCAATCATAAAGTATTGAACTTTAGAATAGTTTTAGACCAAGAATTTAACTTAAAAAAAAAACACTTGTGCTAAAATAGTGACTAATCTGTTCACTATTTTAAAACAATGTTTAAAAATCACTTGTTTTCACTGTCTCACACGAGAAGCTCTCTTAAGAAAAATGGCAGGTTTAAACCTTATACATTCTACAGGGTGAAAATTCAACCATTCACTGTTTTCACATACTTTTTATGTTGTGAGATGTATTTCTTTAAAATGTGACGTTATAAATGAAACATAATTTGCTAATTGAACGTGCAGAACAAAGATGGGTGAATTATTATGGTAGTCTCTTTTATGAGACTAGGTGGGGATGGTTTTTGGAAATGAAACACAAATATAATTGTTGACGGTCGATAGAAATTTGCATTGGAACACCTGACCAGCACGCAAAGGTAGCGATAGGAAAGTGGTTTTTGTAAGTTGCTCGAGCGACTGGAATCTCGGGTCATCGGCGAAGGGTATCTCGGGACAGGGGCTTGGGCTACGTTGTGAACCGGGCCTAACAGATATCGAGATGCGTAGCCGCGCGGATGGGCGTGCATCCGATTATCTTGGTAACTCAATCTCTCCTCTCGAGCCTAGTCGCTTCTAGCATCAAGACTCCTGGTCGAGATCTATGTGATCTTGTGCATTGAAGGAAGCCGTGTTCCAACAACGGTAGCATCAGATTCGTTTCCGAGAACCGTGAGCCCCCATTCGAAATTCTTTTCCGAGATGCTCAACTCAGATTCAGAATGACCATTAATAAGTCGATTTAAATAATTACTCGCTTCAAAGAACATTATTGAGTCTTACAAATAGCCCTTTAAACAGTTTTCAGCTACCGTCCACCTCAAATCGAAGTATGTCTCTCGATAATTATCGCAAAATTATAGATCGTTAAATGTGACTGGCAACGTTGCCTTATAGCAACTAGACTGGTGATCCTTGTGCAAAATAAAAAGTTTCTGAAATAGATGTAATTGAAAATGTATTTCTCCTTTTAATGATATTTACAGTTTTGTATTTTATTATATAAGTTCATAAAATCCACAGATTAAGAAAACGGAGGATTTATTTCGATTTTTACAATGTCAATATGTATAAAAGATCTGAAACCAGTCATTTAGCAGGCAGTGATAGGTTCAGTGTTAAAGATTAAATGAACAAGCACACGATTTAATCAAAGAGAATGTACTCGGAAGTCCTCCAATTTTTCATTTAGTTTCATAGTGTTATGAAAGCAGTGAATAAGGTGTTGGTAAAGATTCGGTGATTTATTCTGTCGGTTTTTCACGTTTCTCGCCCTCCCCGCTGCGAATGGTATTAGAATAAATAAAGGATCATGAGTCACGATCAAGACATCCCTGCGACCCCCCGAAATTAATTATTCAGCCGGAGGAATGACTGGAATTTTCTGGCAGCCGGATTCCCATCCAGCCGTGGAATCGAATCGAAAGGCCTCTTGAACCTATCATTCCATTCGGAGAAACGAAGCAAATCGAAGTTGCCGATGGCCGAAGCGAAAGATTAAAGGGCGGAGTTAATGGCTCAATTAGCGCTGCTGGCGGCGGCCGAAACATTGGAGGGAACGCCACGGGAAAATCGCTACCATTTCGTGAATCCGTTCGATTTCACAAAAAGACCGCCGCCGCCGCCGCTCGGTTTCTTCACGATGAGATCATTTCCACCAGCTCTCCCGGTAATCGTTTCTCGGAGCAACGAGTTCACGGACACGGTTTGCCCGTCGTCGCGTCGCGCGTCAAGGGAAACGAGGTCGTTCTTGACAATGACAATATTTATAATTAAAGAACGAACACGGAAAGTCAATACGAAAACGTCGTAACCATAATATTACAGTGGCTGATCGAGTTGTTACAGTCACGATACACGAAACAACGATCCATATTGCCCACGGTCTTGATGAACGTAAGGACCAAAATTGGATCAATTAAACTGTTAAAAACTATTTATCGAAACAGAGTAATTATTTTTAGTATTTTGCATTGGTGTAAAATCGAGTTATACATCATATATACATCATGGATCGTATATAATATACATATAGTATATATTATAATATAATATATAATATAATGTATACTATAATGTATACTATAATATATACTATAATATACAGATATGTATAATATAATGTATACTATAATATATATGTACTATAATACAATATATAATATAATGTATACTATAATATAATATACAATATATAATATAATGTATATTATAATATATACTATAATATATACTATAATATATAATATAATGTATACTGTAATATATAATATAATGTATATTGTAATATATAATATAATGTATATTATAATATATATTATAATATATAATATAGTGTATCATACTATAATGTATACTATAATATATACTATAATATAAAATATACTATAATATATACTATAATATAAAATATAATATAATATAGGTCGTACATAGTACACATTAAGATAGTTCGTAAAAAAACTATTAAAACAAAATTAATGCAGGAAATACGCAGGAAAATAAATAATTAAATAGTACATACATATAAGTAAATGATGAATCAATCGAGAGGAAAATGAAACGAGACTCATTCCTGTTTCCTGTCGCCTCATGATCTTTCGAAAAATATTTAATTGAGTGATCGAAGTAGCTACGTGTTTCGTAAAATTTCGAGCGGAATTATAAATTGTAAATGACGGCCCTGTTAGAGATCCCTGGTCGATATTTCCAATGACCTCGTCGATGCGAGAAAGGTGTCAGCATAGAATCAAACCGATTTGTATGAGAATTTACTGTCATGCCATCGAGTCCTTGAAACAGATTCTATCCCTCGAAGATCTATTTTCGAGAAAGCGTTCGCCGGTTTATGGAAATCACCGGCGGACTTTACGCATTGCCGGGAACGATCGAGATACATTCCGTTCTGGCATCGCGCATTCCATATCTTTATTGCAACCCCATTATCACGTCTTATTATACGTTCCTCTTATCAGTGGTCCGTTTCGCCGACAAGCACGCATACACGGAATGCAGTCCGCTGGCGGTGATCAGACTTTTGCAGCGAGTTTTATTGGCCGAGCTAAGCTTGACGGAAAGTATACTCTTTTCTGCGAGCCGTTTTGCAATTCGGAACGTAAACGAACTGTACACATGTGCACGATATTTCCGAGTCAGCCTTGCGGTTCTGACGTCGGTTCTTTTATTAAACAGTTCCTGTTGATTTAGATCGCGGACTTCTTTGCGAAATAGAAATTGTCTGCATCAGTTGCAAGATTAAGGAGCATTCATTGCTTTTTTCTCATAATTTTAATGAGTTGGAAATGGTAGAACAGCATTTATAAGCTCGAAATATTTCTACTGTTTTACATTCTAGTTATTCATTTTTCTCACAAATGCATTTCCTCTTACAGCAAGGTTTACTCCGATTTTGCCAGACATTTACTCTTAGAGCAAGGTTTTAGCGCGACTGACCTGCCCTCTTCACGGGGACAAGGTTTGGCATGGATTTGGCATGGAATTGCACTCAAATACCGAGCCATCTGTTTCTGTATTAAGCTCCAATGCCGCCTTTTCGTTCGATTACAAATCTGTGGTTGCAAGGAAAAACGCCGCATGTCACAATTTCAAAAAATTTGAGCTTATACATTAATTGAGCTCTACAGTATAGAATTTATATATCTACCAGAAAAAAGTCATGAGAAAATGAATTCGAAAGGCTGAAAGAAATAATTCAATTAATTATTTCAATAATTAATTCAAATAATTCAAAAATAATACAATTCAACCGATGTCCTATATCAAAATGATCAAAACTTTAAACGGCAATATCTCGAAAGTGAAATTATGTGACATGCGGCGTTCTTCCTGACAATCACAGAAATATTGATCAAAATTTGCTCGGAGCGGGTTTGTCTAACTGTGTTGTCTCGATGTTGCTAAATGAATTTTTTTAATTCAGAGAACACAGTACGCAGTTGCTCGAGACAGGAAGAGAACGTTGAAACCAGGCGAAGGATATTAAATACTGGTGATCGGTGGGTGGTACCGGGACACCTAGGTCGTGAAACAGTGTGAAATGTCTCGGTTCTGGACAAGAGGGTTAACGAAACCGTGTGTTTCGGCGTTGACTCACACTAGCGGTTCGAGGAACGACAGAAAATGCTGCGTCGACCGAGGCGATTAAAATCGATTATCTCGAATAATCGAGTTCTCGTCCGGCTAGAACGGGTTCGCGGTCGCAAGCCGCCTCGAATTTCTTGCGGTCGAATATTTCAGCTGGCTGGACACCTCTATCTGGCGCGCTAACGATTACCACGCGCGTTCCGACGGAATCGATGATAAAATCGAGAACGGGCAACGAAGATGATCGGGGTCCGGGGCATTAAAGTCGTCCCGTGGAAACGATTTTATGGTTTCCGCGGTGCCATGGGATTCCAGAGGCAGCGAAGAAACGCGGGAAAAGAAACGCCGTGGAACCCGAGCCGGCCCGCCGCCGCCTCTGTCAGCTGTCATTAAGCGTCGTTAACTTGACAGTGGACAGAAGTCAATGGCGTCGGATCCTGGGCACCGGGATTACCAGTTGGTCCACGGCTCCTCGAATAGAGCGGTTATCTTTATGCCGTTTCTAAGAAGAGTCCCGACCTTCTTCGCCCCTCGTTTCGCTCACGATCGTCCTTCCAAAGCACTCCCATCGCGCTCCCGGTTTCTGCGGACCCGGCCGCAACTTTATTTTCTCCTGTCCTCTTTGTTTAACTCGCTCGACGATAGAACCGCGCTAATACCCTGTTCGCTGGACCTGTGTTTGTAATATTGCCCCTTTCGCGATGGCAAATTTTGATATTCATGGTGCACAGTGGGGTATTTGGCCCAGAATTCTGCGTCAGTCGTAGTTAAAGATAAGGAAGTCTACTCTACTTCATCGAAAGTCAAGTTTTGCGTTATTAATACTAAACCTACCGAGCACTAAAAGCGATTAAAATGTTGTAGCTTACAAGAAAGACAAAATTATTATTAAATTTTAGTTAGACTAATTAGATTTTGTGCAATTTTTATTGCAATATGGCCTTGGATAAAGAGATTTAGGGAATCAATTTCCAGATAAGCAGCTTCATAATTTTAATAACTGTAAAATGAAAAATATAAGACCGATCATTTGACCGGCAGTGATAGATTTAGTGTTAAACAGTCTCTGAAACAGCGTTCATTCATTAGCGATTTTCAAGTGTTTTAAGAAAATTGTGTAAATTCTTCGCAGCGTGTGTTTCCATGATGAAAATTAATAATAAGAATTTAGTAAGAAAGGATTAACAGTAGAAACCAGCTTTGCGAAAAGTTATGCAATAAGAAGTGAATTATTTAACCAATGTTTAGTTAAAAAGTAATAGAAATTCAAAATGAATATGATTGAATTTTATTAAACGAGACAGATTGAACAATAAGAAAATGACAAGGTTGGAGAGCAAGTCCGTTCAGTTCTATTTCCTTTTACACGAGTTTGACGTTGTCGTGGGACCGAATGTCGCCGAGCAGAACATGGATCTCAATATTGTTCCAATAGCATGATATAGAACTGCATACATGTCTCATTCGCTACGATTTCCTGTCAGTCACTGCCTTTCACTCTTATCGCAAACGTGATTGAATGAAACCCGCCGGGGAAAGGATACTAACATGTCTCTAAAAACACACTACCGGAAGCGGAGACATTTCTTCCTATAGAAATCACGGGTGGTAGACTGGAGACATGGATTTCTCGAAATGCTACGAATCGAGGCATTTTTTAGATATTGGTCAATTTTATTGGGTACCGAATTTAGCGTAGATTTGAAAATTGCAGCTTCCTCTTTACAACCTAAAGCTTGATAGGGTAAACTGTACTATTGCTGCAGTAGTTATTGGCACTTTTGATTTAAACAGGAAATATTAAGAATTCCTGGTATAGAAAATCATTTTTTATTGCTTCTTATTTATATTTCAAAACAACGTTGTAAGTTTCCATAACAGAGTTTCACATACGACTGCTAGCAAATGTGCCAGTGACTGTACTATTTGTCTTATTTACCGAATATATTTTATAATAAAAGATTTACAACTCGTAAAACTGTTTGATTTTGCTGAAATATCTCTATTAGCTTATAATAATAGAAAGTTAAACTCGTTTAAACATTTCAAAAAAAGATAGAAAGATTTTTACTACGATTTTGGCTTAGGATGTCAATCATTGTACAGTTTACCCTAAGATAAAATTGTTTCACTTTTTAATAGTTTTAACTGGCTGCAAGAAATAGATGAACATTCTTGAACTTTTGAATCTTTCTATTGTTTGGAATTTCATCCAATTATCCATTCAACCATCCAAAATCCATTTTTGTCGAAAATGCATAAAATCCGCAGTCTACTTAAAACAATTATTCTCTCCGTCTTTTAATGATCATATTCTTTTGATTGTCGGGTTATACGATTTTGAAATGTTTGATCGGGGTATATGTTCAATTTTTTAAACGTGTGAAATCTTTCAAATGAATCGGTGTTAACCAAAGTTTTGATCTCTCGATTCTCTGGATCTGCGAATTCGCAGAGAATTCCCGAGAGCTTCGTTTAATTTAGATTCGCTACTAGTTTATTTCTAAACTATAGTCTATAACTAAAATCCCTACAAGATTTTCATGCAAAATGAATAACATACAACCAAATAATAGGATTGATCTTTTATCTAACGTTTTTGTCTACTGAAAGACCCCATTTTTGTATTATCGAGAAATGAGAACGCGCATCCCGCACGCTTGCAATCCTGGAAAAACGAGTCTACTCCCTTAATAACCAAATGATAAATAAAATCGAACCACCCCTAGCGCCCTAAACCTCCCCAGTGACTCAAGCATCATCGTTGACGAAACCGTACGAAGTATTCGCGAAGAAGATCGAAGATCGCAAGAACATCCGTGCGCAACGTCCATAGTCCGCTGCTACAGGCTGAGAAGATTAAGTCGACAAGCGGGACGATCATCGAAAACGAAGATCCTCGGGTCGCGATGCAACGATACCAGCCTAATCCCGCGGGTTCCTCGAAAATGTCCTCGGGGGATCCGCGACAAACTGGCAACAATCGGATTAAGCGTTGTAACTCGATAGAGAAGAGACTATATCGGGAGGACGATCGAGAAGACTGGGGCCCCGAGGTTTACCTTGTAGTTGGATTTAAACGAGCGTGGCTCGAGAGTGGTTCTCGCCGATGCTCCTAGCGCGAGAGGATTTCTCTCTCCCTCTCTCTCTTGCTCTTTGCTGGCTGGCGCTGGCTTTTCAGAGTGGTAAATTCCCGAACGCCATAACACTGCCACCGTGCGTTTGTTTGGACAAGGGCATTATGAGATTTTATGCGAGCTGCGCGTGCTTCCCAACGGCATCGCGGCTGTTTATGCACCCGCCGCGCCGCGCGATCCGATGCCGTCTTTTCGACGTCAGGTCATGCGTGTTTCGAGGAACACCTCGCTTCTATTCAGACAATTTCGACGGTGCAACACGCCTATCTCCTTCGCGGACCAGTTGTTGTTTGAGAAAACGAGCCACTCGCCGTGAGCATAACCGACAGATCGAATCGAACGGTATTTTCTTTCTTTCGGGGATGATTCCCTGGCTTCCGGGCTACCTCGATGACTCGAGACTCTTTTGTGATAGTCGGTACACCATTGTCAGCTCTACTTCAAGCTGTTCCCGTGTTTTCTTTCTCCTCGCCTCCACCCTACCCCAATCGCTTTCTCCGAGCTGCCTTTCTGCCCGTTGATTGTTCGACCGGCTTGTTGGGATTGCGGGCGACTGTGAATTGGGCCTAAATTGTGGAGGGTTGTTTTTTGTGGACGCAGGATTTGCCAGGCTGACTCTCATCTTTTTTAGGTACCTGGCTACGTTTAATCCTTTGCTCCTGCGATCTCGAGTTAGACGAGCAGCGGAGACTTCGAAACTTTATAAATTGTGGGTATTATTCTTTTTCTTTCTAGGAACATCTAAGCACATCATCTAAGCACATCAAAATTTTGATTCTTGCGTTTTATTTATTTTCTGAACAATTTTATTGTATTAGTAGTTTGAAACAGTGCCTTTCCAGCCACTGCTGGAACATCTCAGAGTTGGGCAAAAATTTAATCAACAATTGACGAATAAATTTCTACTTCAATCGTTAATCGCAATTAACAATTAATCTCCTAGTTTAGTCGTTAATTGCGGTTAACGATTAAATTCTTATTAATCGTTAATTGTGGTTGACGATTAAATATTTATTAATCGTTAATTACGATTAACGATTACACTCCTTTCAATTGTAATCGTCAATCGGATAATTGATTAATGATTAACTGCTGAAACTTCGAAATGAAATACGGAATCAAAACTGTATGAATACTGAAAAAAATGTAAACTGAGTTTTTGTTGAGGTATATTTCTGTCAATTTTCCATCTCCGCCTCTCTGTCTCTCTCTCCCTCCTTCTTACAATTTCTGGATAAACCGTATGGCGATTAACTTCATAAATCGATTAAATCAATCGCCGATTTTTCGACGATTTCTTCTTTTAATCAACGATTGACGATTAACTTCATTAATCGATTAAATCAATCGCCGATTTTTCAATGATTACTTTTTTAATCGTACACATTAATCAATCAATCTCGATTAAAATTTTAATCGATTGATGCCCTACTCTGGTACATCTACGAGATGTGATATTTTTCAACAACAAAATTACTGACGTTTGTTGGATGTGGACTTTATAGGATCCGGTAACACTCAGTAAAATAGTTAAGAAATTAAAGTTATTTTTATTCCGAAGGAACATTAATACCACTTCAAGTGAGCGCAACGTTATTATCGCGATCAATTTTTGTCGTTATTCTACAGATCGTTCACAGTTTTTTCGTGAAGCGAAGCCACTGGAACATCCTACAGGAATATTTTCCCCTATTTGTAAATTAATTTAACACTAAATCTACCAGCACCGGTCAGAATGACCGGTTTCAGATTTCTTGTTTTACAATTATTGAAATAATATAAATGATTGTATAGATATCTTTAGTAGAGCACGCATTAGAATAGGAGCCGCACAAAGTCTAAATAAAATCAATCTTGTCATTTTTATAAGGGAACATGTTCCAGTTACTTTTAACACTAAACCTACCACTGCCGGTCAAATGACCGGTCTTACATTTTCAATTTTATAATTATTGAAATTATGACGTTGCTTACATGGAAAATGATTCGATAAATTTCTTTATCCAAGTACATATTGCAATAAAAATTGCACGAAATCTAGCCTTGTCATTTGTATCAGCTAAAATATTTTAATCGCTTTCAGTACTCGGTAATTTTAGTGTTAAGGCTCTGTAGATTTAGTGTTAAATTGGTATCTATCGTCAATTCGAATTAAATTGATATCTATCGTCAATTCGAATTAAATTGGTATCTATCGTCAATTCGAATTAAATTGGTATCTATCGTCAATTCGAATTAAATTATACGGCGAAGGGTAACATCTAATCTGAATCTAATTTAGCGGTCCCACCTTATCAACCGTGATCCAGTCGAAAGTTCATCATCGGAATTGAAGGAGCTATTTTAGAATATCTTGGAGAAGCAGCGCATAGCGAAGATTTAAAGCGGACGGAAGCGGTTGTAGTACGGTGTTCCCCTGTTTGCAGACTAAAGACAACACCGGCATAAATCTGTTTGGCCAGGGGAAGTCTGGCCACGTGGCGCGCACGTTTCCCGCGTGTTCCGGGTGCCCATTTGTGTGCCAGTTAACTCCTAGATCCAATATTTCCACAGAAAACACGACGTTTCGCCACACCGTTTTCACCGCTGTTCTTTCCGTCTCGTTCACCGAGACTGTCCGGAGACGCCATCTTGCCGGCCCGTAATGAATACGTCAAAGAGAGACCGATACGGAACGGCATTTCGAGAGATTACGACGCGATTTCTGCGAACGATCGAACGATCAAACGAGAAACGCCGCCAGGAGAACTATTCGACCATGATAATCTGGGCTGCAGATACAGCCGACACCGGCAGACCAGACAAAACAAACCGGGATTTATCGGCGACTATCATCGGCTAATTGTCTCGTTAAGGCGATTAGGCCTTTTCGAGCCGGACGGAGCGAGTTGTCGCGGACGAGCCGCGTGAAAGTCACGCCTCCCTCCTTTAGAACCGCTGGAAACCTGATGGTTCTTATTGGTTTGGATGAGCTCCGTGAGGGGAAAACTTGAAAATCCAGTCGCAATGTCTCCACGCGGACTATACTTTCTTCGACTAATTAACAGAATTTAACTTTTTATAAGTTTTTTAATACTATTTTAATATTTAATAGGTCTTGTTAACCCTTTGCACTCGGAGCTATTTTAACTCGAAAATTAAACATTTCTTTCGATCTAGAATATTTCCATTCCCTACGATTTTTAAAATTTAATGTATATAGAATTGGTATAAATATCTCATACAATACCTAAATGTTTAGTAATTAATTAGATACTGATATATTTAATAATCTAAACAATTTTTTGAATAATGGTACGGCAATTTTTAGTGGCTCCTCAGAGTCGCCATTCGAATGTTAAGGGTTAATATAGGCATAATAAAGGCATACAATTTATATCAATATTCTCCTCGTTTAGGAAATTACGATCTACAAAAAAAAGTTCTAGTCACCGTAAAATAAATCGTAAGGCAAGGGGTTAAAGTAGCTCGGACTGCAAAGGGTTGTTATTCCAAGTGTTGTGTTTCGAGAAGGGTTGGAGGAGGATGCATGGGAGTAAGTTTCGCCGGAGCGTGGACCGGAATAGCCATAATGGTCGCAATTTTTCTGTACCGCGGTATAAAATGAAGACGCATTATTATCGTTCCGTTACGATCGGATGTGGTTCCCGATAAGACGAATCGCGGTGGACCAACCCCCGGTTCGAAGCTAAAAGAACGATCACGACACGACCCCCGTCACGGACATCTTCGTTCTCGCGTTACCGGTTCTCCGAGGATAAGCCCCTTGTCTAGGTGGTGGGTACAGTGGTCTCGCGCGATGGTGTACACAGGCCCGCGTTGTACACGGAGCAAGATGGAGCGAGAGAAAGAAAGAAAGTAAGAAAGAAAGAAAGAGCTCACGGTATCGCCCGGTATCGTATCGTGCTCGGGTATCGTGTGTCTCCTCCGGTGCTCGTAACCGGGCCGTGTACGACGCGCACCGTGGCGTTATGAATGCCTGGAATTTATCAATGGACGCCGCGCCAATGATAAATCGCGCGTGCGCTTCGTATCGTCCCGCGGCTTTCTATTCGCGCGAAACCGCCAGGAAAGGGAGCGAGTGCTGGCAAACCGCTGGCAAACGGCGAAAGGGGCAAGCGGGGAACGTCTTCCTTCGACGAGACTCCTACCGTGTACATCGCGATCTCGCCCCGCTGACAAATCGGCTTCTGTTTTTACACAGCGAACGCGCCTCGGGCCGGCACGCTCGAGGAATATGCGATCGCTTCTTGAAAATCGGCTCCGTTTTCCCCTCCGGAATCAATCAATCGCTTTTCCTCCACCGGAAACTCGACCGAGAACTGAGCAACTCTCTGTTTCCTCGCCCTTCGGCGGCAGGAGAAAATTTTAGAGTCTTGACTTTAATTGACTTAGCGGACTTACCATTCAAAAAAGTGTAAAATAATTTAAAAGTTTCGACGTATTATCATTAGATTGCGGATTTTACGCATTTCTGACAAAAATTAGATGGTGCAACGTAAAACGGACCAAAGATTCGAGGAATTTTAGAACGTCAATGTATTTTATTCGTGACTTACTGATAGACTGCGGATTTTATGCATTTATGGTAAAAATGAATAGGTCAAATACAAAATTGAACACACAGACGAATCTAAGGATATTTTGATATTATTTCCGACTTTTCAACATGATTTAAAGAGAACATACATTCTCATTTAACTTCAGTTTCGTACAATTGACTTGGACAATTTTTATTTTGCATAGAGATCCGCAGTCTACTTATTAAGGTTATTCAAGAAAAAGAGAAGCTTCTACGCGGTTGTTTTTTCTGGGAACTTGTGATACAAACAATTTCGATTTTGCATAAAGATCCGCAGTCTAATTATTACAGAAAGAAATTCCTAATCAGCCTCCAATTAGTTTATCCTATCTTATCCTACTTAACTTGAATTAATCATATCCTACATCCATCGGGTTACTTGAACACAACAAACTTCATTTCAACCATTTTTTGAAGATGTCACAGGACAATGAAGTCATTTCTGACTGACTCACCCTGTATCAGAGTTGGGCAAAAATTTAATCAACGATTGACGAATAAATTTCTACTTCAATCGTTAATCGCAATTAACAATTAAATTCCCATTTTAGTCGTTAATTGCGGTTAACGATTACATATATTGTTTTCAATTGCAATCGTCAATCGGGTAATTGATTAATGATTAACTGCTGAAATTTCGAAATGAAATAGGGGATCAAAACTGTATGCATACTGGAAAAAATGTAAACTGAGCTTATGTATATTGTCATTTGGTCTATAATACGATCTTTATATATCTACTTATTATAATTCATGGACAGACCGTGTGGCGATTAACTTTAACAATCGATTGAATCAACCGTCGATTTTTCAATGATTACTAGACTGCGGATCTTTATAAAAATAAAAATTGTCTGCATCGATTGCAAGGTATAGAAACTAAATCGAATGTTATTTCCTCCCTTAACGATTTTAATAGATGAGGAGTGACCTTGTATTGACATCTTCAATTTTTTCAATTTTTCAACAATCTTGAACTTCATGTTCTTAATTTTGCTATAAATGCATAAAGATCCGCAGTCTAATGATTACCTTTTTTAATCGTACACATTAATCAATCAATCTTGATTAAAATTTTAATCGATCAATGCCCAACTCTGCCCTGTATGTTGTTAATTTCTCCCGCTAGATAAGACCTCGCCACATAAGCTAGCTGTCCGAAGAAAGCATTCTCGGTACTTCAGAAAATCCTCATCCGCGGAGGGTTGAAAAAGATGTTCGGGGTTTAATGCATCACTTAAACGAGACGTCCTCTACCAAGGAATTCTTGTCCACCCATGATCGACCAATTCGAGCGTCGTGGAGCGTGTGTTAGAGCGATTCTGTTTGGACACGAGTGGCGGACAGCCCGCATGTCGGACGCTCGGCGATCTCAAGGCCCACGCGATGAAGAGATTCATAAATGAGACGCGGACGCGCGCGTTCATTGTCTGCGGGACCAGATTTTCCTCCCACGAGCGGTGCGTGGGGCCGGCTCGCGATAAAAATTCCTAAGGACGACCAGGTACCCGACATTTACCCGACGCGACCGGCCCTGGGTCCCGTGCTCGAGTTCCTCGGGAATCTGGAGCTTCCATGCTCGCAGATAAGAGGAATCTCGACTTTGGTTACTCCTCTTTTAACCGCGTCAGTATACAGTAAATTCTCTATAAACGCAACAAGGCCGTGCACGATAAACGCAAGAAAAATATCCCCTCCACTGTGTAATCTGATCTCGGCTCGGGTATATTGGTGTGAACCACTACTAATGCGACGCGGAGAGTCGCAGTCATCGGCACAGTTCAAAGGCCCGTGCGTCATCACAATGTAATAGCAAAATATAATCTCTTTTATTATCACTTATTTTTTATGAAACTTTCACGTGGTGAATTTGTGACATTCTTCTGATTAAAATAAGACCAAATACGATATAATTTCAACTGTATTTAGTGGTTCAATCGACGGTGAACGTTTCGGGCGCGGGAAAGACAGTGTATGGGAAAGAAAGAGACGCGGAGAGTCGCAGTCGCTTCGGCCTCGCGCGGTCTCTCTTTACAAGCGCTGTCCTTCTCTACGTTCGGCTCGGCCTCTGGAGATAACAAAAATAGCTACCCTGTACGGTAGATGCGACCAAATATAGAGAATTTACTGTAATAAATAATTGAGGAATTTGTAGGAAAATAGTTTCGAACGAAGTTATGTTAATTTAAGGGGCAATATACAACACAATTCATTTTGCAAACTTACTCAGGATTTACTAGACTGCGGATTTTTATGCATTTAAGAAAAAATTGACTGGGTGAAACATGAAACAGTAAAAGATTAGAAAAGTCTAAAGAATCGATTAGGGATGAATTCAATTTTGATTTAACTCCTGTTATCCGCAATCATCGTACAACATTTTTATTTTCCATAAAGATCCGTAGTCTATCTATCACTGTAACTAAGTAACTGTTCTATTATTCGAACATCAATGAAAATTTCACATTTTCTCTCGTTAAAGAGAAGGTTTAACTAATCAAACGAGGAACCTCATTTCTTCGTCAATTATAAGACACAGGAACCGTATAAAAATGTCTTCCTATATTTAACAATTTTACTAAATTGAAAATAACATATGGACGTAGGTAAATCATGTTTATTATCATTTGTTTTAAATTACATCCACCCATTTTTGTCATAAATGCATAGCATTCTTCATATCTTTATACATTTATAGTAAAATTGAATAGATGAAATTCGAAATGGTTGGAAAATTTAAAAAATTGAAGATGTCAATATACGATTTCTACTCTATTAAAGTCATTAAAATCATTTCTTGCAATCGATGCAGACAATTATTATTTTGCATAAAGATCCGCAGTCTACTGATAAGTCTTGCGAATGGATAAAGTAGAAAACTGATATGGGCAGTTTCCATAAGAGCCATTAAAAAATTAACGAGCTAATAAAAATTGACACGAGACGTGACATGCAGGTGTTACTTGTACGTTCTACCCATGGAAACGTTCGAGCTGTGAACATTAATCGCACGTTCTTATCGAGAACTCGTTCCGAAATTTATCCATTGGCTTCTCGTTACCGGCTCTCACGAGCTTTGTCCAAACTGATGAAGCGATTGTTTTTAATGAGGGTACCCTTGATTGTCTTCCGAGAATTTATACCAGAGATACGATTATGGTTTGATGTTTGGCAAGTTCGATCTGTTTGGAAGTCGATAGCGGTTCTTGGACAAGGAGTGTGATGTCATTATTCGATGGGAGGCTGGTCGGTGTTGATAGCTGAAAGGGTTCGAGTTCGAGAAACAGGATGTTGGCGGGATCGATGACACCATAGTGATTTTATCGAATATTTCTGTTTCGTAGTTGTACTCCATTTAACAACTTTTTTTAAAGAAATTGAGTAAAGGCATATCACTATTGCACAAAAGAAATTATTTTAAGAAATTAAAAAATAATTATAATCTCTGTTCGACTACAAATGGGGAGAATTTAACAAATATTTTCCATGATATCTAATTACAAATTTCAGAAACACATTTAATTCTACTTTTTGTATTTTCCATTTCGCAACGTTTCTTGCCACGATTAATTTCTCATTATAAGATTGAGAATTTCATCAAATTATGGCAAGAATACCAAAAGAAAATTATTAATATATATTAACCCCTTGACGTATCTTTTCTTTTACAGTTACAGTGATTAGAATGTCTTTATCCCGAAAACTGTCGTAGAAGAGAGGAGAAAATTTATATTTTTTGTATGGCTACATTTATTTGAATGCTTGAATATTGATTACAATCGAATCAAATTTTATTTCATATAAAATGAAACGCGTAACATTCGTATTTGTTCGACTTTGTTAAAAATCTTTTTAAGGGAACGGGTAAATATAAAAAATTATTACAAATATAATGAAATTTATCTGGCTCCAATCTTACACAGGTACACAGAAAACATAGTATTTTACACAAATTCATAATAATAAAATAAAAATTTGAAGATGTCGATTTGTGACACTTTTCTCGAGGACTCATATGTTCCTCAGGGTGAAAATTCATTTACTATTTCTACATACTATAAAATGATTGGTCCCTCTTCATCTGTGTTGTGAGACGTATTTCTCTAAACCGTGACGTGTTAAATGAAGCAAAGTTTGTTAGTTTAAAGTGTGAAGCAAAAACGGGCGAGAAAATATCATAGAATCTTTTATGCAACTATTTTCGAAGAGCGTATGAGGTTTAAGGGGTTAAAAATTCCATTTACCGATCGAGAAATTGAATGGAAGATGAAAGCGCGGAAGAAGACGTCCGCTAGACTGCTAAGAGCGAAAATTCTGTTCGAGGGTGGAAAATTGATTAATCGACGCGGATGTGTCTCCGAACACGGAACAATTCGGCCATATATTCCTCATAACCGGCCGTAGTTCAACACGAGCAGCCACGATTCATCTCGTAACACGACAGGCCAATGATATTTGCATTTTCTGGCACAATCACGCCGTTACTCATTACGCACGGCTCGTTGAGCGTCGACAACATCCGAGGACCTGCATGGACACTTCCTGGGGACCGGTGAATGCGATCTAACAGCGATCGCCGATCGTGAATACCGATCGTCGTTCCTCCGGCTCGATGTAGAACTATCCGCGGTCACGTTACGTTCGTTGTACACGCCGTAATATCTTTGATTTAAGCCTTCGTTAACGCGATCCCTCCAGAAAAATCACGAATCATCCGCTGTTCGAATTATTCCTAGCGATACCGACAAGATGTATTAATCCTGAACGATCATTCTTGCTCGTTGAGAGGCTGTGTGTATTCGTATCTTGTTCGAATTTTATGTTCTAGTATTTTTTGAAATATCCGAAAGCCATAAATGCATAAAGATCCGGAGTCTACTTGTCAATTTTTTGCCATATTTATCTAAGGACGTTAAAACATGTTTGCATCCAACGTTGATGATTTATATTATGATAAAAATCGATGATAATCTGACAAAACACATCTTATTATTTTTATGAAGTGACTTAAAAAAAGACTGTTAATTTGTTATTTATTGGACTCGACTGCAAAAGGTTTCGAGACGATAATGCCCGGAAATTTTGCAGAGAGGCAAATATTTATTTCATTCGCTCTGGGTCACATCAGATCCTGCAATAACAGGTTTCATTGAACCGCCGATAAAAATTAGTCGCTTTCAACGCTATAATTAAATCATTACTGAATACAAGCGATGTACATTATATTTAAAATTATCTGTACGATTCTCCTAATGAATATGGCTTGTTTATAATACTTTAAGAAATATTGATTTTCATTGGAGTTTTTAGAAGAGTCGTGGTGTTCATATCAATTGGTCGCCTTTAGACCTGAATTGAGAAGATTCGACCTGAATGGATAATTTTTAGACCCGAACCAACACGCTTCGATCACTTTCAAACGTGATTCAACGCGAATCGATCTGCAATAATCGCTATTAGACCCGAATCAGCAGGATTCAACCTGAATTGATTAATTTTAAACTCGAACCAATACAGTTCCTTCTTAATTGCCTAACTTTGGAATTGATCAGGATTGGTTCGATGAAAAACGATCATTTCTAGAGCTGTGTCAACACGCTTCGACTTGAATTGATTATTTTCAAACACGATTCGAATCGACCTGCAATAATCGGATTTAGACCGGAATCAGCAGGATTCAACCTGAATTGATTAATTTAAAACTCGAACCAATACAGTTCCTTCTTAATTGCCTAATTTTTGGAATTGATCAGGATTGGTTCGATGAAAAACGATCATTTCTAGAGCTGTACCAACAAGCTTCGACTTGAATTGATTATTTTCAAACAAGATTCAACACGACTCGATCTGCAATAATCGCTATTAGACCTGAATCAGCAGAATTCAACCTGAATTAGCAGGATTCAACCTGAATTGATTAATTTAAAACTCGAACCAATACAGTTCCTTCTTAATTGTCTAACTTTAGAATTAATCAGGATTGGTTCGATTAGAGACGATAATTTTTAGAGCTGTACCATACGACTTGATTTGACCTCTATAATTACTAGACTACGGATCTTTATGCAAAATAAAAATTGTTTGCATATATTGCAAGTCACAGGAGCCAAATAGAGACTTCTTAAATTCTTGAATTTTCTTATTAAGCTGAAATTAATATATTGATGTCCTTAAATCTTTTTAATATGTCCACTGCTTCATATTGTACGTACCCATTTTTGTCATAAATGCATAAAATCCGCAGTCTAAAATTACTATATGAAATGTCCGATTTTAGAATGCGACTCTTATTAAACCTTCAGATTATATAAAACTTTGAGGTACAAAGCTAATTCTTATAATATCCTATGATCAATTTTAATTTAAATGTATAATTTCACTTTTAAATCAAGTTTATTTCACCGTCAACCAACGTGACATTCCTGTATTCGTGTATTCCTTTTATACATATGTCTGGAAAAATAACTCTTGTGTGATTTTTGGTCAAAATGTGATGATTAATTAACTCACTAGTCGTTGATGGTAAAAAAGAACTACAAAATCAAGATAATCTTCTAAATGTAAAACATGAATCAAAGAACTTGAAATTTACAGGTAGAATACATTGGGTACAAAATTGCGTTTGTTTAATGTCATTGCTAAAAATCGGACATTTCGTATACAACAGCCAGTTAAACATTAAATAACTATTGGTATTTTGGTATGAATTTGGTATGAATTTGCACCACAACTGCAAAACAGGAAATCTTCTCGGTTTCGTTGACATTTTGTAGCCGGATCGCTGTGTCGGTAAACGATTTGCGAGCCGGATGAATGCTATGGATAACTGTCGGCGTCGCGTCCGCCGGGGCATTTAGGATTCGGAGACTCGTCACGGGGAATGAAATGGACGATACCGTCGCCGTGACGGGGCAAAACATACAACGACGGCAAAAATACACTGCGGCTCTCGGATCTTCGTAAAGAGACGAAAATATCCGGGCCGATGTCGGGCCGTGGAAGAGGCGAACGGTAACGCCGGCGGACGCGTACCATGAATTTTACGCCTGCCGTCGCTTGGCCGACTATGCGTCGCGTTTCCAGCCGGTTCGGAAGCCGCGACGCATTCTTCCTGAGTAACTGTGACGTTTGTAACGCGCGTTTCCGAGCGATTTACTGCGCGGACCGACCGGTAAAAGTAATGGAATCGCCGCTTCCGTTCGTCAACGCCCCGTTAACGAGGCGAAATTGATGAGCAACTTTCTTCCGGGGAAGTGTCCGACACGAACCCGCGTCTTTTCTTGCGATACAATTTTTCACGCTTAAAACCACCGAGCACTGAAAGCGATTCAAATGTTTTAGCTGATGACAAGGCTCTATTTATTTAGATTTCGTTCAATTTTTATTGCAGTATGTGTTTGGATAAAGAAATTTATCGAATCATTTTCCATGTAAGCAACGTCGTAATTTCAATAATTATAAAATTAAAAATGTGAGACCGGTCATTTGACCGCCAGTGGTAGGTTTAGAGTTAACCTTTCTCGCCTTCTCACTGCGGCGCTCCTTGGAAGTGGTAATTGTTAGGGATTGAGTGAAGTAAAATTTAAAAAGACTGTTATATTATTTCCAACCTGTTAAACATATTAAGAAAGAAAATAAACTTGTATGTCACTCCAGTTTGTTGCAATTCCGGTGGAACATTTTTATTTTGTATAAAGATCCGCTGTCTATTTATTAATCAATTATGTAGTCACCATTCTTTTCTATTACGTCGTTCGGAAAGTCATTTCGTTTTCTCAAGCGAAAATGGTGGTCAATTTTTATTATTTAGAATAAATTTTCCAAGCAAACTTAAAGATCCCATGCTGGTAGAATTTCTGTTAGCAAAATATTGAGTTATATGACTCTTTATGACTATTTGAAATTATGACAAAAAAATGCTTGAAGGGTTAGAGGGCACTACAACGCAGGAAATGATGTCCGAAGAAATGATGTCCGAAGAAATGATGTCCGAAATATCTGCTGTCAAGATATACTAAGATTTTGCGATTTAAAATAAGGTTAAGTAATAACTAGACTGCGGATCTTTATGCATTTATGGTTTCCAAAAATTTTCAAGAAATGCTGGAGTATCAAATTCAACAGAACTTGGTACGATTTTTATTTATTTTGGACCTACAAGTGTTGGTCCAACAAGAGAGGATAACTACTCTTCGTGCAAGTCACAGAGACACAACCTGTATGTTTTATATTAACGACAGCAAAACAAATTATTGCGAGTTACATCGCATTTTTATCAAATTTATTAGATTTTCTACACGTTTCTCAAACTATCATTTGCGTTTCCTAGAACTGTTAAGTAATACTGCACTTTTATACAATTTAGATAAATATTACGATTTCGAAATTGAGAGGAAGAATTAATTTCTTATTTTTTAAAATACTGAGATAAGGTACGGAAAAGATAATTGAATATTTTTTTATATTTATCATTAAATGAAGTAAATTTACGTTATGTATACAGAAAACGTAACGTAATTTTAACACTAAACCTACCACCACCGGTCAAAATGACCGGTTCCAGATTTTTTATTTTACAATTATTGAAATAATAAAAATGATTTTACAAGAATTGATTGTATAAATATCTTTAGTAGAGCACGTATTACAATAGGAACCGCACAAAGTCTAAATAAAATCAATCTTGCCATTCTTACAAAGGAACATGTACCAGTTACTTTTAAGGCTCGGTAGGTTTAGTGTTAATTTTACGTTACATGCAGATATTTTTAAGAAAGCTAATTGATGTATCTAATAAAATAAATAACTAATTCAATCGAAGAATTAGGATGACAGCGAGCAAATCACTCTAGAGCCGATTTATGTAATTTGCAAAGCAAATCCAACGTACAGCAGAAAATATACAGGAGCTGCTTGTAATTGCTGTCAACATTAAGAACGGCCGTACACGCGAAAGCAGGTGTTTGATATTGGCCAATTGCCTGGGCCAGCACCGGTCCAATTAAGAATTTAATTGCACCGGGTGAGTCGGACCGTTACCACCCCTCCGAATCCTTCTTGAAATCCCGCTGGTTCAGGCGTACTCAACAGCCCATCTTTTCTTTCACAATTTTATCTTTACATTCGTCGGAAAGCGAGAATGAGTCTGCGTCATTACAGATTTCAAATGTGCGTTCGAGACTTCGAGGCTGCTGCATCGTTACTGTCTTTTCATTTTGAATCTTGAAGAGACAGAAATATACTGAACTTGCACAAACATCTCAAAGAAAACTCAAGTCGATGGTCCAGTTTTACAAAATTCTTTTTTAAATTTTGAAGGATGCCCGAATATTTTAGTATCCTACGGTATTCTAATAACTGGACTACGGATTTTATGTATTTATGACAAAAATGGGTGGATGTCATTTAAAACAAAGAAAATACTAAGACAATTTAAGAACGTCCATATGTTATTTTCAATTTAGTTAAATGATTAAAAATACAAAAAAATTTCTATATGGTTTCAGTGTCTTGTAATTGACGAAGAGAATTTTTATTTTGCATAAAGATCCAGTTATCACGTCTTCAACGTAAAGAATCGATTAAGGGATGATGTACATTCTTATCTAACTCCTGTTGCCGGCAATCATCGTAAAACATTTTTATTTTGCATATAGATCCGCAATTATTAATCAATAATCGTGCTTCTAGTATAAAGATCCGCGTACTAATGTGTCTACAAGAAGTACCACCAAAAACGTGTTCATAAAAATTCATAAATCAAGCAGTGGTCCAGAACATCCCCGATTAAAAAGTTACAAAAATGGTTGGCTGTTCGAGGGTTGAAGATTGGCGATTATTTCGAGTGCATTAGTGCGTCTGGTAGAAACGTCTAATTATCCCCGGTGTCGTTTCTAGTATGAAGATCCGCGTATTAATGTGTCTACAAGGAGCATCACCAAAAACGTGTCCAAAATATTCATAAATCAAGCAGTGGTCCAAAACATCCCCAATTAACACTAATTTACATTTTACATTTATTGAATTTATTTACATTTACTATTTTACATTTATTGAATTTATTTACATTTACTATTTTACATTTATTGAAATGATAAAAATGATTTTACAAGAATTGATTGTATAAATATCTTTAGTAGAGCACGTATTACATATAATAGGAGCTGCACAAAGTTTAAATAAAATCAATCTTGTCATTTCTATAAGGCAACCAGTTACTTTTAAGGCTCGGTAGATTTAGTGTGAAACAGTTACAAAAATGGTTTGCCGTTCGAGGGTTGAAGAATGGCGACTATTTCGATTGTATTAGTGCGTCCGGTAGATCGGCTGACGGGGTTAAGAACGCCGTTTAGAAACGTCTAATTATCCCCGGCTTTGCTCGCCGGCCGAGCGTTTCCGCAAGCCCGTTAGCCTATCCCCGAGTCGTCGAGGTAATCTCGTTGCGTGCAGCGGCGTGTCGTGTTTGCGGAACGTGAAAACGTGCGAAGGAGCCTTAATTAACTCGATTAAGACGTTAGGGTCCCTTTCTCCGGCGGCGGTGGGGTGGCAAGAGACCGCGGGCTTCTCACCACCGCACCGCACCGCACCGCACCGCACTTTACAGCCGCTCCCCGCTTCTTCTCCGACTGTGTATCACCTCTGGGAGCGGAAAACGCGCGGCGATTTTCGCGGGCACGATTCCGCGGACGGTTCCACGCACATACGACCTCGGCCGGTTTCATTACGAGCAATTACGGCCCATGAATCAAGCCGATATGTTAATAGATAAGCGCGCCGGCCGAAGGTGATGATTAAGAGGGTACGCCGCGCTGTGCCGCGGCGAATGCGAAATCCTCGTCGCGATTACCATTAAGTTTTGCCTCGTTAACTTTCATTCGACGCACGTTCGAGCGCCGCATGGAATCGTCCCGTTCGGGTTAAAAGTTGCGGCGGATGTGTAATTGAATTAAATACCGCGTCGAGCAACCAGAACTTCCCTGCCCGTAATGAGATGGCGTAACATCGTTCGCGTGCGAATTGTGCGCGAAACTCGCCCGCTAGATCTCGCTCGCCGATTGTCTGTCGCGAGGGAGGCGTCCTCGAGCGATCGCGGCTGCAGAAAGACACCGCGCGAAAGATCCATTTGTGATTGTTGGTAAATATGATCGTTACTATGTTGCCGCGAGAGATTCGCGGCTGATACGCAATCTCGAGTTCGGGCAACGACTCGTGCACGCAACCGATCCTTTAACGCGCCTAAGTAATTACGGCAGCGTCGGTAATTACCCGGCCGTCCGGCGAATTTGAATAAGGTAATGCATTGATATGCATAATAAGGCGACTATTCCTTCGGAGTTCGCTGCTGCTACAGAAAATTCGAGTGCATAATCGATATTCCCATCGAATGTTATTAGGTTGGCAACTAAATTCGCGACCTTTTGTTGCGTGATTCTTTTATTGTATCGTTATAACCTCATTCAGTGACCATTCGCAATTAATTCGATATAAAATACTCGTGCTTAAAAAATATATATAAATCACTTTGTTTGAGAAAATGCGGAGGTCGCGAACTAAGTTGCCAACCTAATAACTCTTAGCTGTCGAGGGGTGCCTCAGAGTCATCACTAAAAATTGCTGTACCATTATTCACAATATGTGATATAATAGCCAATACCCTATTCGGTTAACATACATTAAAATATACGATTTTTTACAGACGCAATTTCTCTTGAAAAGGATCCATATCCGGATCGAAACGTTGAGAATAATTCAAAAATTTGCAAAATTGCTTGTTAGTCAAAATTAGGTCGAACCTATGCGCCGAAATCATTAAAAAGTTTATTTAGTAATTTACGATCGACAAAGAAGAATTTCTATTATTCACAATGTTGTTTAGATTATTGAATATGTTGGTATCTAATCAATTCCATGCAATGGAATTATTCTAGGTCGGAAGAAATGTTTAATTTTCTAGTTAAAACGGCTCCGATTGCAAAGGGTTAAAGGGTCTTCCATTGAGAGGTGATATTTTTAATTTCGTGCTATTTTTTATTTGTCAAGATTGGAGTTATCACTCTTCGATACGTGGTTAGTGAAATTGTAAACCAGCAGCGTTTTTATATAATTTAAAATAATACTTCCTAATGGAAGACTCTGTAGAAGAATGGTTTAATCAATTGCACAAATCGATGCAAGCTGATTCTAGTCGCAAATAAATATCTTAAATAATCTACGGGAAATAAAGTTCTCTGAACTTGGACTATCGATGACAACTAGACTGCGGATCTTTATTCATTTATGGGTTACGAAAATTTTCGAGAAATATCTAAAATTTGGCAGAATCTATTACGATTTTTATTTATTTCAGACCTGCAAAGGCGACTACCTCTGTAAATAAGATTCTATTCGATTCCACTTGCTTAAAATTCGTCTACAAAAATTGCAAATTGCATAAACATCCGCAGTCTAATGATAACGTAATATTTCTACCTTACAAAATAACAAAATGAAAGAAAGCTCGTAAGATATAAATACGTCCCTTTTGAGTAAAGTTATTTCGTGCTCTTAATAATTCAACTGGAACGGTCTGAAAATTTCATTCCTCTGTGACTTTATAGTAATAGTTCCGTACACTACGATACCATCTAATCTAATAAACTGTTTAACAAGGGTTAACCAGTTCAGTCACTTGCTGGATTATTTTATATAGCGTAGACGAAGTTTCATATCCTTCACAAGAATCGATTTTATAGCTCAACCACGATATCGTTCGTCCCCCAACTATTCAGAAACGCGATCTTTTAATTGTTTCGGGCACGAGATAGTTTCACATTTCACGCGCAATCCAGCAACAGCAATACCGTTGTATGAATTTCGTCGTACAGGGAACGTCGTTTCTAACAAGATTGCAGAATTTAATACTCGTCGAACTAATGAATGGCTATCATGTTCTCCGAGTACCATGTTACGAGAGGTTTCAATGTACGAGTAAAACTATATTTCTTAATATTCGTTCAATAACGTGTAGGAGGAAATAAATTTCTATTACAGCATTGAAAATTCTACGCAAACTGTGAAGCGACAAACAAGAACACAATAAAAGCTTGCTTCTCTCTGTAAATATTCCTCTCGGAGCGGAGAATACTTGTTGAATAAAGTATACATTGTAGTATAGTATAAAATATTGCGGCAGAAAAGTGTTGCAAGACGTTTTCTGCGAAACCATTGCAGATATCAATTTTAAATTTTGAGTTATCATTTAGGGTTAAAGATATTGTGAGGAGGGTAGACCACCCCAGTTTTTTTTAGGGGTAGACTTCTTTTTCCAGGATTGTAAGGGTGCGGGATTCTCGATAATACAAAAATGGGATTTTTCGGTAGTCAAAAACGCCAGGTAAAAGATCGATCTAGGGCGTTATCTCCCTCAAAGGTCCTAATTTCATAGCTACATGCTGCCGAATAATGAAAATTACGCCTCGTTAACTAAAAAACAGGACTTTTTAGGGAGATATCGCCCTAGATCGATCTTTTACCTAGCGTTTTTGTCTACCGAAAAATCCCATTTTTGTATTATCGAGAAATGAGAACGCGAATCCCGCACCCTTGCAATCCTGGAAACGAGGCTACCGTCTTAAACATCACTTAAAAAGGACACCGAAATGATTTGCACCTAATATAAAAAAATGGACTTACGGATGAGGTGGTGGTGCATGGAAGGCGGCGGCGGCCGCTGCGGCCGCAGCAGCCGCGTGATGCTCCCATGCGGCCGCGGCCGCAGCCGCCGGGTGCGGCGGTGGTGGTGGACCATGATGAGGGTGAAACGGCGGCGGTGGAGGCGGATGAGGGTGCGGATGAAACGCAGCGTGGAACGCCGAGTGCGGATGATGCGGGGGCGGAGGCGGCGGTAGCAGGGAGAACGCTTCCTGATGATAAGCCACCTCTTTTTCCGGCATTTTGTCGCGATTAGCTAGAGCCCAGTACTGCGCCAGAGGACCGGCTGCCTTTTCCTCTAGGATCAGGGAAGACTGTACTGTCCGACACCCCGTGCCCGACGATGCGAACGACTTTTGATCCACGATAGCATAGTCCGCTCCTGAAGAGACCAGCCCGCCTCTATCCGACGAGTAGCCGTCTCTTCCCCCGATGATGACGTTCGTCGATCGTTTCGAGTTCCAGCTGAACGCTGACGGTGTCCGTGAACGCCGCGGCTCCCTCAAGTCAACATCTTTGTCGATGGCAGGGTTGGTTCTGATGGGACCCCCGCGCCCGTCGGCTGGCTGGTCGGCGTCTCGCTGAGAACCAATTCTGATGGAATCCTGGAGCTCTTCCGCCGCTTTCTCTTCACCGGGATAATAAGGCACTTGATCTCTCGAGGTTCGCTCCAATTGCCGCGGCCTCTGAGAACCGTCCCGAGCCCCGATTACACAGTCGCGCAACCGCGAGCGCTCCTCGACAGGCCTAGGTAGCTAACTCCGGGGACCGATCTATCGGTCTACGCGATCATCCGAATTTTCGTACAATCGATCCACGGATGGGGTCCACGGGTTGTCAACAGTCAGAACCAACGAAACTCCACTGAACAGTCCACTTGACGTTTACCACAATGTCATCCACTTCGGAATCACGATCACAATCTGGCTGGCTGGGGATAACACCATGACAGACACCACCGAACAGTGTGTTCCACTAGCACTGTTTTCCACGGCGAACTTGCACACTGAGCTTGAGGAAACCCGCGCGGGATGATCGTGACCGGCGATCGTTACTCGGCCCGTCCGCGCGTGTCCACCGGCAAACACCTTGGGGGTTGAACGGGAGGGCGGAAAGAAGAAAAAGAAAGAAGATGGCTAACGATCCAGTGGCGGGGGGTTGGCGAGTTCGAAAAATCCGCGTTTTGCGAGACGTGTGTGCGGGCTGTCACGGTGCTCGTGCTTTGGCGGATATGGCGGTACTGAGAGTCCACCACCACCACCACCGGTGTTACCACCACCACCATTACCACTACCACTACCATTACCACTACCAGCGCCAGAGCGCGAGCTCAGACGAACGGTGGTGGCTGCGGTCGTGCGTTCTCGGGTGGGCGTGCGTGCGACGAGGACCGTCTAACCAAGGAAAACTTGAACCCGAAGAGAGAGAGAGGAAGAAAGAGAGGGAGAGTGACGGACGTACGCTCCTGCTGCGAGTAGAACGAGAGGGAACGGCTTAGATCAGGACAGAAGAAGACGGAAGGGTCCAGTGGATCCCGGGTCCGAATGGTGGGAAGAAACTTGCGGAGAGAGACCGCCGAGGGTAGGAACTAGTGGGGACCCAGGTCGGAACGAAAAGACTTCCGACGGCGAACGTTGGAACGGGACGGAGAACGCGTGTCAGTTCGACAACTCAACTAGCACCAGCCGTCCCTGACTCCCACCTTCGCTCCTTTCGGCTCCTTCCTCCCGTCCCTTCGGTCTCGAAGGCGTACGAGGCGGACTGCGAGGCCCGCCAGGGGTAGGGATATTGCGTGGGTGACGCACGGGGAAAGATAAAACTATTCCACGGAGAGAAACTATCCATCAAGGATGTATGGACGGGCCTGGACGGGCCCGTGTCCACGATGATGGAGACGATTAGTGGGTTCAGTATGTGTTTACGCCCGTTGATTCGGCTGAACGATGTTTTCGGGGTTGCACGACTCAAATGGCGCCTCGCCAGCCGATTTGTTTCCAGCAATAGCAATTTCAATCGTGAAACAAATCACCTCCGATAACGTAATCTAATCATTTTGATCGGGATTGTTATGTGAACAAAGATATCTTTCTTTTAGTACAGCAAATTATTGAAAATCCTTATTCGATGGGTAGTGTCATTAACTATGTTGTATTACGTTAATCCCAAATAAAAATATTTTGCAACGATTGTGGGCAGCAGGGGTTAAATAAAAATTCACTTCATCCGTTGATAGATTTTTTACATTGAAAGATTGTTCTAATCTTTCACTGTTTTATATTTCACCCAGCCAACTTCTTCATAAATGCATAAAAATCCGCAGTCTAGTCGTTAGATTATTAATTTGATTAGACAAATGTTTAAATCCCGCACTGTCACAGATAAATTACAAATCTGATCTTGTATCTAGTGTTTTCCTACGCGTTTCAAGTAGTATTTCCGTCGCCCGTATGACGGAAGTGCAAATTTTCTCAGACAATAGACTCGAGCACCTCCTCGAGAGCTTGACTTCCGGCACGCGGAAAGTTTCACGATGGCACGCGGTCAAATATTTTTTTTTCCTCGAGGACCTTCTTCCAATGTGAACCGAGAAACTTAGCCTGACCATCGATACACGTCTCCTGGAAGCCAACCGCCTACTGTCAACGTGTCCCGGCTTTTCTCGCGTTTTCGCCTCCGACGGTTTCGTGTTTCCGCGCGGTCGTTCGAACATGTGCGCGACAACTGAGGACCCTGTGCACGGAAATCTCGACTCCGAAGTGGTCTACTGTTTCAACGACTCGCTCTGGGCTATTTAATACATTTTTAACGGTCGAGTCGCAGCGGAGAATTTCGTCATGAACCAGCAAGCTATTCTCGGGAACGTAAAATAATTATTTCGTTCGGAATTATTTTTTTGGAAGAAGATTTTTAATTTCTTCTTTGATGTAGCACAGTCATCGAGGAGCATAGTAATACTGCAGATTTTATGCATTTATGACAAAAATGAATAATTGCAATGTAAAATAGTAAAAGAATTACAAGAGTTCAAGAATGTCGATATGCTATCTTCAATATATTAAAATTATCAATGTGGAAAATAAATTTTTACTTGGCTCCTATAGCTTGCAATTAATGTATACAAATTTTATTTTGCGTAATGATCCGCAAATTTCTTCTTTGATGTAGCGCAGTCATTGAGGAGCATATTAATAAATAAACTGCGGATTTTATGCATTTATGACAAAAATGAATAATTCCAATGTAAAATAGTAAAAGAATTACAAGAGTTCAAGAATGTCGATATACTATCTTCTATCACTAATATATTAAAATTATCAATATGGAAAATAAATTTTTACTTGACTCCTGTAGCTTACAATTAATGTATACAAATTTTATTTTGCATAATAATCCACAGTCTAGTAGTAAGCGCTTCCAGAAGTTATTTTATTATAATTTTCCACAATTACAATGGATTAAGACGGTGACTGAAACCATAACTAACTACCATAATAAGTAACTAACATTAATTGCAAGACGTGAGAACCAAATAAGAATTTATTTCTCTGTTTAATGGTTTTACCCTCTTAATCTTTGTTGCCAGTGATCACCAAGGATTTTATTTTCTCATTTTCTTACCACGATTACGAATATATAAAAATTCTCTATAAATAAAAATTATAAATTTAATAATTTCCATTTTTTTAATCATATGTTAAATGCGTCACAGATAGCATTAAAACACTTTACCTACCGGAAGCCTATTAATAGGATTTTCGATAATTGTGCTGTACCAAAAGAAAGCATAGAAATTTTCTATTACATTACAATCTTAAATGAAACTATTAGATGACGTTATTGAGGGTGACTGGTTAGTTCACAATGAAAATTGCTGTTGCTATTGAAGGTTCCATTAAAAACCATAGATTTCTTAAAATTATGCAATAATCACCAGTCGGTAACCAGTTAATTACATTCCTATTAGTCTTAGGTGCGTTTACACCCCTATACGCAGAGTGGAGGTTAATACTTGTAGTCGCTAGTGTATATCTAGACGTAAGATTATAATTACAACAAGAAAAAGAGGTTCAGCATCGTTCGCGCCAGAAGCCTTCGAGGTAATCGAAGATATCTCGAAATGACTAATTACCGTCGGTTTCTGGGATCGCGAGAAGAAAAGAGGAGTCTCGGGATACCGGTCGAGTCGTCAGCCATTGGACCCGAGGTCCGCAAGTGATGATCGTCCCTGAGACGGAGCGCATAGAGTCATTAACTATCCGTCGGCTCGTTGCGGTTGTCCTGCGTCCTGGGTTGCTGGTGCCCGTCGTAATTCTCCCGTTCAGGTACGGTCTCTCTTCATCAGCGGGAACGCGTCACGTCCGCGTCTCTCGCAAACACCCGTGGCCGCTTATTATTTTGTTGATTTTGCCGGGTCGGGTCTGGTCGGGCCGGACCGGCCCGGGGCCCGGTCGTTCGAGCCATCTCCTTCTCTCCCCCACTCCACCCCATCACGCAGTTTCGCCCCATCCTACCGGGACCTAATTATCCTCCAACGACCGGCCAATCAACGCACGAAACGACAGCTCCCTTGCTCCCTTGCCCATCGGGCTACCGAACGAGATCTCGCGTTTACTGCTCGTCTCGCTGAAATCCGCCCTTACTCCGCCACGGCCCGATCATCGACCGCGGCGATTACGATGTCAAACAATGCCCGATAGCTCCCTCGGGATCGTCGGGAATCAAAGGATTTACTCGCCAGCAGCCAGGATTCCTAATAGGCAATTTAAAGGAAACGATTCATTTCAATGACGACAGTCCCCCTCCCCCTACTTTTCAGGATGCCCGACGCGTCGCAGGAAGCGTGCACCGTCTCGAGGGTGACTTCCGGGCCAGCGGTTTTCGAAATCAACCCTTGTTCAGGCCCCGGGGCGTGCCGAGGTGACGTCCTATCTGTAACGCCATCGTTGATGTCGCTTTTAGGCGTTTCAAGAGAACCGCTCGTGATTTGTGGAGTAGCCTTTGGCCCTTTGAGATCGTTAATGTTCCCGCTGCATCCGCTTTTGTATTAGACGATTGCAAATGTGAATATAAATCACGAACGGTTACACTTTGAAATAACAGTTCAATATAACATGTAATCCAAAAGTCTAGTGATCAGTGTTACAAGAGTAACAAAATCGTTCATGATTTATTATAATATATTTTTACTTGAAATTGGATGCCTTCGAAACGAAAGAAAATGGAATCCTGATCAGATGAAGGCGGCTATAAATGCTGCCAATAAAATAATATTAATAATAAGAAAAAAACCATTCAAATAAAAATGTATCATATTCGAGACTTAATCATTATAAAATTATATGCCTGTTGAGAGGACGCCGTGTTCCTAATATTAGCAGATCGCAGGATTTTGGTAGTCGAACAATACATGAGAAACTAACGTAAAGATTCGTGGAAATACATCGTGGCACAATCCGATACATAAGTCAGAAGCAACGAATGCAAAGTTGAAAAATGTTCTTCTATTTATATATAATCTACGATCAATTTAATAGATCTCCTTCTCCTCTGAGAAAGTTCTCAGGGTTCTCCCGAGTAGCGGCAATCAGTGTTATTGTTCGTATCTTCATCGAACCACCCCGACAAGAGGGGCGGATGCAGCTATCCTTAGATCCAATCGATTTGTCCTGAGTGAACCGCTGTTGCGACCGCAGCAAAAAGTGGTTGCCTCGCTTCATGGTAGCTGTGTAATTCAGCGTAAACAAAAAGGTACGCGTATTACATACTCAATCCGAGTAGAAGCGAGCTGGCAACAACGTGGTTTGTTACCATGAACGCGAACAGAGTATCTCCTTCCTCCGGTTTTGTTTCGCGCGAGCTTCCAGTCTTCCACGTCAGCCTCGATCCTCATTCTGACGGCCGACGGCTAGCTCGCAACCATAGTGTCAGCGGGACATATCGGTCGTCCCGCTCGTTGATAGGACATCGCTAAGACGAAGCCTGGCGTGTCCTCTCGCGCTGGAAGCAAAAGACTCCGTGTCCTAACTCGATGACTTCACATGAATATTAAATTGTACACATTCGGGCATTATAGACCCTGACCTACCTTAGATCTGATATCCTTCTCAGCGATGTTCGGCGCGTAGCAGGAAGGCTCCGAGCGTGACTCGGAATTCGGATGACGGTCATCATCAAAATGGATTGGCCAAATACGGAACTTCAAAGACATTAGAACAACAAATAACGATTTTGAAGTTGGTACAGTGTCCGACGCGTTCGTATCCCTAACTCCTTCATGTTTGTGGTGGCAAGAACAGTGTCACTTTAGAGTCGATGAAGGCATCCATTATATCATTTTATAGAGCCTAATCGAATTTAATTCCACAAATATTTTAATATTTATGCTTATTTTAATATTAATAATTTTAATAATTATTAAATAATAAAGTTTAAAGATGTCTGTACTATTTCGACAGAAGTTTCATAATTTTCTTAAAATCGTTATTGAATGATTAAAACAGGAAGTAAAGTTTCGTTTAGCTTCTGTTTCTCACGGTTGGCTTAGAACATTGTTATTTTCCATAAAAATCCACAAGCCTCGCTGCAAATTATTCAGTATCAAGCATGGTTTCCGAGGCAAGCGGCCATGGTTGCGCCGAATATTGTTTCGAGCACCTGCCAATAAATTCTCTGATGAGGATGACTTAATTAGAAGTAAAAAATGGTTGATTATCAGCGAGCAGAGTCCCCGGAGAGGCATCCTAGCTGCGAGATGCGGGGTGCTGACTGCGGGAAAGGGAGGACTGGAACCCTTTAGCCGGGCACCAGTGGTGGGAGAGTGGGCCGGGTCAATGATGAGACTCCTTATGGGGGGCCCTACCAGGTACCTGTTGGTCAGGTGGGCCCCACTATTGCTCCATCGCACTCGCGTCTCTTTCTGCCCCTGGTCCAGGGCACCTTCTCTTTCCCTTCCATCCGCGTCTCTTCGTCAAACCGTAGTACTACCTCCTTTTGTTCCGTCCCAGGCACTGGACCATCATGAGGATTATTCTTCGGGTTCGCTTTGATCTTTCGGCACCCTCGCTGTTCGGCCATGAGCCGAGGCACGTTTTTCGAGTCAGCCGGACTACGATTTCTTAAGGAAACATACTTGATTGCTCTCAATGAAAGTCGCAGGCCAACGAAAAGCAGGAGGGACTGGGTCTAGCAGGTGAGACCTACGTTTCCAGACGGCGAGCTCCGGCGTTGACTATGTTTCACTTTCGAGTCATTGAAAAATTTCGTGGTCGAATGTTATTTAAACGGTGCTCTACTAACACTCAATACGCTCGAACAGCTCTTACGTAGCGTGAATATTTCCATTCCAATGATACCCTTCATCAGCTCTACGTTTGCGGTTGAAAGATTTAACGATGTACATGTTAGCAGTAAAATGCCTATAAATATTGTTTAGATACCATTTGCTATACTTGTAATGTCCGACAGTAAATACAGCCCAACCGGGCATTAAGGGCTGCGATACTCGAGACACCTTCCACGAAGACACGTTGAAAGTGGTTCAGGTTAGAAACCATTTGATTACCCGCTCCGACGAAGAAAAAGGATGCGGCGGAGAATTCCACGAGCAAGATTACAGAAGCTACGCTCGAAATGAGTCGGTTACGAGGACCCACGTTTCCCAGCCGTTCGGTTCCATCCACCATAAATGTAGCACACCGCGGAGCAACCCCCAAGGTGAACGGAGAAGGTTCCCGCGAGTACAAACGAGCGGAGCTGAAATTCATTATCGTTAATCGGTTCGATCCTCGACCCCTTCAACGAGCCATCGTCATCAGCTCGTACATCTCTGGAAAGCCACTGGTCCGGCTCTCTCGGTAGTCGAGGCCGCTCATAAAAGCGAGCAGAAGTTTCACGCGAGAAACGGAACCCGGGGTACGGGGCCGAGCGGGCGGGCTGGAGAGGAGAGGAGACGCGAGGCTGCAATTCGTGACTTCCCAGAAAGGTGGAGGTGCCTCGGGGCCCCGAACAGCTCCCCCGTGGTTCTAGCTCATTAACCGTCATCCTTCCCTCCACCTTACCCTCATCATCCTCTTCTACACGTCGTTGGCGTGACGGCGCTCCCCTCGAAGACGTGCGTGTGCGTTCGTACGCGCTCATCAGGTAAGAAAGGAGCCGCCTGTGCCGACACGCGGGGCGCTAGGCGCTGGGTCAGCTAGTTACGGCGAAAGAGAGAGGGGGGCCCCGGAAGGTGCTCGACGACCGAGATAGGGGGGCGTCGGGCCCAGCGGAGGGGCGTATGGTCACGTGATCGAACTAATGCCGGCGGGACTGGCCGTGGAGTAGGGGAACAGGCCCCCTCCCACGGAGACCCAACGAGCGATCTCGTCGCTTTAAACTGGTGTGCGTCTGTCTGACGAGATAATTTGTTCCTCGTTTCCTGGGATTTCGAGAGCGGTACCACCGTGACCTGGGATTTCTGAAACGGGCCTGATCGACTGAAAGTGTGGTATCGACTCGAGGATTTTTCTACACCGACCGCCTCGAGCCACGCCGAATTTGATTCGCCCCTCGCGGCCACCTCGATGATTACACTTTCAGATCAAAAAGACCGTCCCTTCGCTGATTGAATCGTCAATGAACAGAAGCAATATTTTGTAGCGGCAGTTTCGTTACTAAGGAGGGTCATTCTTCTGCGGTTCCTTTTTTCTATCGATTCAATTTGTCGAAGACGATAATCGGGTATCAAAGCGTGGGAAAACGAGAAGTTAGAGCTGCCTTTTGTTTACGCTTGTCTTACACTTTACACTCATTACGGTAAGTTGATGTCAATAGCATTGGGGGCTGTATCTAGTAATCTAGTGACGTTCTGAGGCACACTGTCAAGATAAATGTCTTTCAACGAATGAACTACTGTATATAAATTGTATATAAACTGATAGGCTGTACAATAGTTAGCTGCACTCTTAGCTTCAACAACCTTCCAAGTTGACTTTTCTAGGTGCGTCAAGATTTGTAATCATTATTTGAACTTCGTGGAAGCACATAGCGTGGTGGACGAAAATAAGACGTTTTTGTAGACAATATAGTCAAGCTACAATTTAGAGTTGACTGCTTTCTCACAGTTCTTCGTCGACTTTGATTTATCCGATTTTTGTTTGCCACTGTAAGTGGCTCAACGATGTCTCGGAGGCATCCCGATAAAATTCGCATCCGCAGGATCTTCCATGGCGAAAGACGATGTCAGGTACCGCGCAGAGAAGAAGAAGAAGACGAAGAAGAAAGGGAGAGGTACAGCAAGAGGATTGGAGCAGAGGTGGTGCGAAGCAGACAGGTTGGTCCGTTCGCCACCCGGGGGCGCCCCAAGGTGGCCGGTGCTCGCACGCCGTGGTCCGGATGAGGACAGAGCGAATGATCCCTCGCCAGCGAGACGAAGACGAGACGAGACTCGAAAAGACCCGAAGAAACATGGTGGCCTCGCCCCACGCGAAGACCTCCCGAACACGGGCCCCGAGAGACGCGACTCCTCTGTTCGACAAGTTTATCGATAATGCTTGGCCAAATTTTCAAGAGTAATTCCGGAGAATCTTACCTTCGTGAACATACGATCATACTTTTCGCACACACATTTTTCGGCAATGCTTTTGCTGTTATTGTTTGTTTCGAAACAGCGGAGAGATTAATTTTATCCACACATTAGTATGTTTTTCGTACACTGTCGGTCCTATTTAAATAGTATTCTATAAAATGAAGATGACGAACAAAGAAAAATTCATCACAATTAAAATCCTTTTTTCAACACAGTCAAATCGTCAGAAATAGCTGGCATATAATGTGTTCGAATGATCAAAGACATTTTAGCTTACAATTAAACTGCGAATTTTTAGGCAAAATAAAAATTTTCTTCGTCAGCTACAAGATGCAGGAACCATACATATAAAAATTTCTTCCTATCTTTATCAGTTGTAATAAATTGAAAGTAACAATATGGATGTCCTTAAATCGTTTCTACCGTTTTAAATTCGCAGTCTACTTATAATTACGACCTGCTATAATTACTAGCATATTTTAAGAAACACGACCTGACTTCTTTCTGAAGTTCGAAAAATATTTAGCAAAGAAAGTTACGAATTTCTGAAATGCTGCAATGCAAATGGACAAAACAAATCAAGCTAAAACAGTTAATTAATAGTTTCGCGACACCTTTCTGTAGTTAATATAAATATCTCTATTAAAAATACGTCGAGTCGTACAACATTGGCAGCGTCCACGTTAATGAGCCGTAGAGTACCGTTGACATTAAAACCGAATGAAGACGTAGAGACTATCGTCGAAGAATTCGACGAGGAGAGGACTGATTAGAATAAGATAGTAAAGCTGTCACCACGTAGTCGTAGACGTTAAGAAGTTGCTTCTCCGACAAGCATCTTGGAGGCTTTCCACGTATCACTGAGGCTCAGGTCTGAGACACGGAGTCGATCTCTCTAGATGCATGTTCGTCGATACCGACGATAATTTAAGAGAAATTTCTTTCAATTAGAGATTGAAGACGGACGAGTAAGAAAATAATGGAGAGGCAAGGACGAGAGCGTGTTCGTCGGCGGCCATCTTGGCCGGGAAGAATTCTTCGGGTTACAAAGGCAAGACGTCAAGCGAGAACACGAGGAATCGGTGGATTCGTTCTGGTCGATACGGATTATCTCGGCCGCCGACAGAAAAATCCACCTGTCTTTTATTTATGTATCCTTCTTTCCGTGGCTGACGCAAACATCTTTGTCGGACGGCCGCCTCCATCCCGGGATATTGCCGCGATGCCTATTTACATCTTCCTTCGGCCATCCGACCGCAACGCTAATCTCATCCTTACATTCGTCCACGGAACCGGGTTCCATTCCACGTGTGTACAGTCCCTAAGACCCTATTCACACCGGCAATTCCCTCCTGTCACCGGTTGGAACGTGTCTACAAATTGTAGCCTAGATTGCCAGCTAATGATCCTTCCCCTAGGTTGCCCGATAGTTGTGCCCAGGTATAAGCTAGTTAGGCGTTCCATCATCGAACAAGTGCCACGAATATTGAATCATCTAACCGCGAGACTCCTCTTTGTCACTCGCAGTTTCGAAATCGTGAGAGTCGGCGAATACTCGTTGGCCAATCAATATAATTTCACAGTTTCCTACATCTCGTCCCACGTTCTGTAATTACCACGTTCCCGACCGAAACACAACACACCGACTCGTGTCAGTTTTACCGGCCGAAGAGGAATCGTTAAAGATCGAGGAGGCCTCGGGGAATCGGTTCCCGGGATTCTGACTAATTTAGATAACAGGTGGGCCGAATTCAGGCAACAAGATTCTAGACACAAAAGTCCCGAGAGCTGACAGGTCGAAAATCCGATCGATAATTCCTCCGGGAGAGCCGAGAAATCCTCGTATCGCTCCGATCGGACGGTGACATCAAAAAGAACCTAGTCCGGCGATCTCCTTCCAGTTTCTCCTCCTCGCTCTTCCTCTCTCTCCCCATCCCGCCCTCTCCGCCTCCTGGAAAAAAGAATAGTGTTTCGGAGGTGTTCAACGGGTTTCGTTTTTCGGTTAAAGAGCACTGGCACATAAACAGCCGGTGTTACGAGGCTATCGCGGTACGAAATTCGAAGCGACGCGGACACCGGTTGATGCTCGAGGGGGTTGGGGGCGGTGTGGAGGAGGCCTTAATCTTGCTGTGGACGTGGCGCGGGGCCCCCACCGTGTACGTATGTCCTCTAATCATGGCTGGGAAGGCCGCCGCGGCCCGGGATAGAGACGTTCCACGGCCTAATTGCTATATATATGCCAAGAGGGGGGCTACTCAGCTCGGTCTCGGTCGGTTATGCCCAGGCCCACGGTGTTATTAAACCCTCGGGGCCCCGTCCCACCTTCCTCCACGTGGAAACGCTCGGTGGGGCCCCTTCGAATATCCGGCACGGACGAAAAACCGCCGTCAGCCGATCGACAATCGGCCCCGCTCGAAAACCGTGTGCGCGGATTATGCATATCGACCTGCGTTGCGAAAACTAGCTTCATGCCTCGAGGCAAAAGACTTTTCACTTCCGATATACAACCAACAATGTTCTTACACGGTAGATATGTTCCTCATCTCAGATATGTACAGTGGATCCATAATGTGGACGAAGATCATAGAAAAGTTTAATATTATTGGGGGTAATATTAAAATTTCGTTGAAGTTAAATTTAGATTTAATTGTATAGTAAATTCGAGTAAACTTTATTGAAATATTTTTAGGAAATAATTTTATGTAAAAGTTTAATATTATTGAGGAGCAATATTAAATTTCCGATTCTGCAGGAATTGATGAGACTTAATCTGAAAACAATCGATCAGCGATAAACTTGGACTCATTTCAAAGCTTGCATATTCTATTTTCGCACACGCTTATTCATTTTCCTCTAAGCCTCTTTACTAGCTAACTCTATGCAATATAAAAACATATATATTGTTGTATGTAATCGATAACTTCAAAAAATATTAATACCATCATCACAATTCGACGAGATATTTAGGTAACCTCACTGAAAAGCGCCACCCTGTATACGACACATTCAACTCTTCTATAACACGGTCCGAGTGGTGACTTTGACAATACGTTAAAGAATAATTAGAATCCTGGTAGTAGATACTGGTGGTAGATTCCTTTTCGTGAACATTTGTCTGATATTGTTTCAACAAATCTCTCGTGAGGCTTGAGTAAACAAAACCAAAAAAGAGATAAACGTTGAAGCCAGATTCTTTCCTAGATCCCAGTGGGAACTGGCCCGACGACGAGAGCGACGAGCGACTTTATCGTCTGTCAGAGAGAAATCGATGAAACGTGAGGAACAACAACAGAACCGCAGCGGTGTCCGGCATAAAATATCCTAAGCATTTCCGACAGAATAAACGTACATGACTAATATCCTCCCGTGGAACGGTGCTCGCCCTCCCCCCTGGTCCGCCTCCTGAGCGGGCCCTCGGGCCCGACAGAGCCCGAGGCGCGCTGTTCTCCGTTTGTAACAGGTTTCGAATCCGACTCGTTGCCGAAGAAGTGTCGCGCGTCGAGGAAAGTCGGTAATAAACTTATAATGGGTCTGCCCGCCAGATTTACAGCCCCATTTACCACGTTCCTCTATCCTCGAGGCCCCCACTCTGCCTAGTCTCTTCTACCACTCTAACTCTCTCTCTTCTTTATCTTCTATTTCCTTCGCGAAGCCGCGTTCCAGACTCTTGTTCCACGGTTCTTCCTTTTTTTCTCTCTCCCCGAGAGACGAACGTTCGCTCGCGCCAGAAGAAAGAAAAACGAGAAGCGGTTAGGGCACTGAAGAGCGGTCGTTCAACGAAGACGAACACGAAGAAGATTCCCAAGGCGAGAGCCGTCCGCAGGGGGTGTGCTACGGGTGGCGATCTACTTGCGCGAAAATCGTCGGAAAACCGACGATCACGATTTACGAGGGTACCTGACGCTTTTCACCGGGCCCCCATAGCTGGACCCGACTCGGGGCCTGGCTCCGGCACTCGACTCATGAGCAACGGAACGCGTGATTGTCCGAAGAGGATGCTGGTGTGTCTCGGTGCCCAGCGAACGGCTATCTCCACGACCGATCTGCACGCTGCAAGCTGAGATATGTCCGCGGGAGGAATCTTTCCTCCCTCCCAGGCTCGGTGATCCTGCTCGCTTCAACGGGAAAGGGGGCCAGGCGACTCGACGGCCAGCCGGAAAGGGAGAATTTACCACCGAGGTGTCGAGAGTTAGTAGCTTGCTCCCAAACGAGATCCCGAGATAGGGTCATCCACGAATTAGCAACAGGCCTGGAAGCTTTCGAGAAACTCACACTTCGGGACTGCATGGAAAGCTCGCCTCTCGGCCCTGGAATCCGGTTGGTTTAACGCTTATTTGCCCGTCGATGATCGCTTCTTTACTGCGTCCGCTGCCATGCCCACCGCCGATCTTGATCAAATGGAACTCACCTTAATTTTCGGCGACGCGACGTTTACGTCTGCGACGAGCCTTCTACCACTTTGGAATAAATATCAATGAATCGGGAATTACAAATTGATCATTTTCTTTCTAATGTTCCGCCTTTCGATGCTGCCGAGGTTTACAGATATGCAGACACGGGATGGTTGTAATCCTCGCACGCTGTTTAAACCCCTCGCTGTACGATTTTCATTACCGTCGCGGTGATTGCGACTTCTCTCAATCATTTTGCAAAATTTATATTTATTGTACAGTAAAGTCGCGATATTTTTCTGCGACCTTCTACTCAGAATTTATTCAGTGACTACCGACTCCACTGCCGGCCAACGCCGCAGGGCGGCGATGATTGTGTGAACCACTACTAATCCAATTACAAAACTTCTTTATTTTTCGTTATTTTTTTATGGGACTGTCGTCAGCTTATTTCTGGCATTTTTCAGATTAAAATGACACCAAACACGATATAATTTCAACTGTATTTAGTGGTTTAATCGACGATGAAAGTTTCGGGCGCAAAGAAGCTGGAATAAGCTTCCAGGTCTGCTGATCAAAAACTAACAACATACAAGAATTTTCTGAAATAAAGTTAATGAACTTTTCAAAATTAATGTCTACATTTATCATTCTTTAAAGAATGCAGCAAACTTTATTATATGAAAACATAGTGATTATTACTTAAGCTATGATGGCTCAACCAGATTTAATAGGTAATATTAATTTAATAGCATCATCTAATAAAGCGTAAGAACCTATTCAATTTTATTATAACTATTTTAGGTATTCTTTTAAAGATATACAAGATATACATTCAAAAGATGTCTCCATTTTCAAAGGAACATAAATATATATATAAAAAGAATTGTTAAATCTCTCTTACTTGAAAGGTAACTCATTGAAAGTGAAACGTTTACAAAGTGTGCGCAAGAAAAAGGGCTGATCGAGGGTCGTGATTAACATGTCTCCGATATTCCCAGCAGCCGGGGATAATAACGTTTCCAGATTCAGGCGAAGCGAATCAGGCGGGACGCAAGGAAGAAGAATCAATTTTGCTTTTTCTCGGGCGGCGGACGTCGTCGGCGAATGTGGATGGTGCGAACGGACAGCGGGTAAAGCAGGTAAAGCAGGCAAAGCAAACACGGGACACGGGGGCCCCGTCCGGTGACTTGCGAAACTCGCAGCACCGTAGAGAGGCTTCTTACGGTCCTGGCCCAGAGAGAGCGTCGTCGTGGGGCCCTTCGAAGCTCATAAAGGCCGCGAGAGGGGCCTCAGCCGTGGAAAAACAATGAGGCGGCCCCGATCGGACGCGGACTCGCTCCGCGGCCCTTCTGATTCGCCATGAAGCGAACAAGAAATCGAGAACGATGGCTGCCTGCCCTGCCGCATCTGCCGCCGTTCTGCCTCTCCGCTCGCTTCTGCCTTCCGTTCCCTCCCTGCTCGTCGAATGGAGTTCAACAGAAACTCTTGCTCGCCAATCTCCTCTTGCAAACAGAATATCCTACCAAGTCTAATCCGAGAACTTTTGCTTCAATTCTACAATTTTCAAAAAATAATTGTTCATGTATAAATTGTTGTCGGCAGGTATCGATTCTCGAAAATTCATCATCGCTCGTTGCACTACCGATCAAGTGCCCGTTCTTTACGTGAATCTCGTTCGTTGCATTTTATTCGCGCAAGGTAACTTTCAGTGGAAATTGTAATTTTCTTTATATTGAAAAACATTGATTATTCTGGTATTGACTGGACGTTATAATCTCTGAAGCTGTGTTTACATTGGTCCGGTGATCCAGCCTAGCACTAAATCGTAGCTGGAATAATGTGAACGGTGTTTCCATTCCAAACAATCTAGTCGAATGACTGGATTAACAGTCATCAATCCAAGTAACTCTTCAATCCAGGAATTTCAAGATTATATTTATAGAAGATCACAGTTAACCCTTGCAAGGTTAGGTTAAGGTCTAATAACACATAAATAGAAAGATGGGGTCTCTTAGATCCCGACAAATGAATTTCATTAATAACCTCGTTTTTAATGAATTTGTGATAAAGAATAACACAGGATAAAAAGTAAACAAACAGATTTAATTTGATTCATATAAAAATTCTTTTCAAAAATCTGAAGTTGGGCTCTCTGAGGCTCCACATTACCTTGCGAAGGTTAAGTTACACAAGAAATCATTAACACGAGTGTTAACTTCCACCATTAAGAGAACAATATTTCAGCGTTACTGGAATCATCTAGATCAGGGATTTTTAAACTTATGTAGTCCGAAACCCCCCTCTTGAATTATAGCTCCTCTTATAGTGCCTCTAGGCATTTTACGTCGTTCTTCAGACTTAATTTCTGGCTCAATAATCTTCTCGCGCCGCGCAATAGTCACAACAATGCAAAAAATTGCATTTGAATAAAAATAATTAAATTTTTACTAATTATTGTTTAGTTATGTTAATAACTAGTTAAGTAACAATAAATACAAAAAGTCTTCACCACGTAGGAAAAGTTGGGGGATGCGAAGTTAATGCGAAAATTGTTTCGCGGACTCCTGCGGGTCGTAGCCTTTACCGGGCGTCCGCGAAACAATTTTTACATTAACTTTATATCCCTTATTTCAATAATTAATTCATTATTGAGCCAGAAATTAAGTCTCAAGAACGACGTAAAATGCCTAGGGTTGGGATGGGGTCCGCAAAAAAATGTTGTTCAAGAGGGAGGCCTCGGACTACATAAGTTTAAGAAAACCCCTGGTCTAGACGACGCGCGACACACGACGGTGTATGTACTGTGCGTGCCTGGCAAGTTTCACGAGACGGCATAGTTGTAAAGTGGGCCTCACTTGCTCCGCCTATTCCTACCGTCGACGCCCCAATAGTCCCAACAGTTAGGCTATAATGTCACATGTAGCATGAAAATCACGATTGTAAATAATAACTGAGAAAAATGACTTTTGTCCAGCTAGATTGGGCAGTTTTCCCACTGTGCGTCACGATAGTTCCCCACTCCTCAACGTCACCGCTGCAGCGTGGTCGCAGCGATTCGTTACGGCATCATCGAGCTTCTCGTTCCCTGGTCGCAACCCCCGCGTCTCCGAGGGGAACAGCGACGTAATTAGCGCCAAGTTCGATCTTTTGTGTTATTCACGGGGCGTCGAGAACAAGATGATTACCGGCTCTCCATGGGGCCCCGTGCGGCCAGGCGTTGCCGGCCTGTTCGAAAATGAAAAATCGGCGGCTCTCGGAATCGGCTCTCCTTCTCGCTCTCCCCCATTTCCTTTTCTTTTTCTGCGGCCGCTTCCTTTGTAACGGCGAAGGAATCGGGGGGCCTGTGGGCCCCGCCCCGGGCCCCCCTACGAACTCGCTCGTTTCAGATGTTCCGGACACCTCCGAGAGAACGCGCCGTGCCGCGACCAAAAATCCACGGGACGTGAAACAATGGGCACCACACGGTCAATAGAAGAAACGATCGCCCGGTCATAGAATAATCGAGACGCGAAAGGATCGCCCGTGAAGAATTCCCTCTTTCCACCCGTGTCGCGTTCCCTCGTCGCGATTCTTCGGGCGCGTTCGCTACCCTATGGGAGGATCCTATGGGGTAGCACTTACCGACTCTTTCACCGTTCGCCCGGTTTGTTTTCGTCGAGATTTATTAATCCTTTCCCCGCGGTGAACTCCGAAGGAAAACAATGTATGGGTGGTTGAATCTACGGGGTCTGTCGACCTCGTGGAATTCATTTTTTTTTATAGGACTCGGTGCGGGACACCGTGGGGCCACATCCTCGCGTATGGTTCTTCTAGCGAGAAACTGAGTGGGGAGTTTACTTCCGATTTTGATTGGGTTCGTCTATGCTTTGCAATTTGTTCATTATGTTGCTGTACGTTGGATTTAACAAAATATTCCGACAATGGAAATAGGCAACGAAACAATTGAAGATTGTGAACGTGTCATCGCTGTAACTACATTACTTTCTCCCCATTGCATCGGGCAGTTCGTGAAAAGGTACATTTTGATATGTACTAGAATGTGGTATGAAAGCAACACTAATCAATAGACAGCGGATTTTATGCATTTATGACAAAAATGAGTAGGTGTAATTTAAAACAGTAAAACCATTAGAAGAATTAAAAAATGCTGTTATATCATTTTCAACATATTAAACATATTAAGAAAGAAAATAAACTTCTATTTCACTCCAGTTTGTTGCAAATCAGATAGAAAGTTTTTATTTTGCATTAAGCCATTATGTAATACGTTAATATGTTCATGTACCGTACATGCTGCATAAACCATTTTTGGTTTAAAGCATTAAATAAATAATAATAAGATCCGCTGTCTACTAATCAATAATTATAACTCGTTTTATTATTTTTTTAATCGTTAGAAGTACAGATAAAAATTTGGCGATGCATGAATACGATAAAGATTAAAAGTATAATAATAAATATATAAATTGTGGCGCACTCTATAACTAATGTACATGACAATTAACACAGTATCTAAATAACAACAAATTATTTTACATTTCTACGTTGGTGATATAAGATAAAATAATTTATTATTCATGGACAGGTATATGGTTCATTCATAAGACAAGTGACATAAGTCAAAAAAAGGAAATTTTACAGGCCAATTAATTATTGCCAATTATTTTATTTCATCCCATCAACTTGGAAATGTAAAATAATTTGTTGTTATTTAGATACATTATTTATGTACATTAGTTATAAAGTGCACCACAATTTATATATTTATTATTATACATTTTTTAGAAATGTATATATATTTTTATGAATGAACGATATGTTCAGAACTATTTAGCTGATTGTATTAAATAACAACAATGTGTCCGGTTCTGAGAAGACGCGTCGCGTTTCGGTGCATCAGCACCGTGTCCCAGAGCATTCATTCGACGGCGATTAACGTTTCGCCGTGCTGCGAAAATAACAAACAGACGATGAAATCCGATTTTCCACGGTTTCCACGCTATCTCGGGAGCACGTTTCCCGTCACATCAACCAGTCCCTATTTTCCATGACCACGCCAAATCCCTGGAACGTGTCGCAATAAAGGCGACCGAGAAATCACGGGATCTCGAGGCGTGACACGGCTCACGGGAACCCATACTCTCTTCCCTTGATACACCCGTGTACCCTATTCATTATAATCACAAAGCCATACGGTCTTCGTTCGGTGCATTTCCGGTTCCTCCGAATTTATTTGGAGATGTTTAGCCCGAAGAATGCGATCCACCTATTATGTAAGTCTGAACTATTTAAAGGGCTACGTTTATGGGTTTTCGTAGAGAAGTCTTTGAATCGATATAAATTCTCAAATAAAATTATAATAATTAAATAATCTTATATATATATATCCAAATATAATTACAATTAATATTATAAATACTTTACAAAAAATTATATACTTTCCATCCCCTATAAATTGATAGGTAAAACTTCCTAAATAATTATTATAAAACAATTTAATAATCCGCACAGAATAATTTAATGTAAGAGTAGTAGAAATTATTAAAATATAAATTACTAATTTATTTCTAACCCCAATATTTATAAATTCTAAAATTAATTCTTTGAGGTAAAATCCGGAAATAAAAGGAAATCCTCTTAAATTTAATAAAGAAAATAAAAAAACAATTCTTTTTACTGGAATTGAACATTTATTCCACTAAACTTACGTAAATCCTGATTATTTAAAGTCGATTGAATAAAATATATTTGATAATACTTGATAAGATTTGGAGATTTAAAGTCTCAAACACTCAAATATTCAAAATTTAACCCCTTGAGCTACGATTTATTTTACAGTTTCAACGATTAGAACTTTCTTCGTAGTTAGTAATTTCCTAAAGAAGGAGAAAATTGATATCTATTGAATGCCTACATGTTCTTCAATCACTATACATTAATAAAACCAAAATAAAATTTCATCTCGGTTTAAAGGAGATTAATAACATATATATTTATTAGACTGTGTTCAAAATCTTCAACACGAGTCTGACGTGATATTGTAGGGCAAGGGATTAAAGGGATTGAAAGATTTAAACATTCAGAGATAATCTTACTCCCATAGATAGTCTTACTCTCATAGATAGTTTAATATTTTCTTCGGTTTGTATTTTTCCAGCTAATCTGAAAATATTCGACACCTGTTGTTCAGTCCACGTTCCGGTTTATTCTTTCTCTAGCAGGCCTGTTGAAATCAAACGACTTTCCCATTTACCATTCGTTTTTGCCGTGTCCTCTAACGACTCCAGTTTGTCCTTCGACGCGATGTCATTATCAAAATGCTGCTTACGCAACGTATAAAAAACATGCTTTGCGCAATATTCGCGTGCCGATCGAATGGGAATCGACTCGAGAATTAAAACAATGCCCTGATTCAATCTGACAGAATCAAGTTACGTGTCTGTTGAAATTAGTATGTGAATATCATTATTTGATTTCCTGTAGGGGCGGGAGCAAGAGTTATACGATTTAAAGTAATTAATAGACAGCGGATCTTTATGCAAAATAAAAATTTTCTGGCAGAATTGCAACAAACTGGAACGACAGAAATTTATTTTCTTTCCTCATATGTTTAGTAGGTTGAAAATAACAACAGTATTTTGAAATTTTTCTAATCGTCTTACTGTTTTAAATTACACCTACTCATTTTTTCTATAAATGCGTAAAATCCGCTGTCTGGAAATTAATAATAGAGTTATAGCAGTTTGCTTTTATGCCCGATTTCGATAGAACGGTAAATTCTAAATAAAAGAAAGTGCAATGATATACAGTTACTCGAATTAATATTTGGACGCTCTAAAAAGAATTTTTTTGGGAAGCTAGTGCAATTAGTTTACTACAGGATGCGAAAAGAAATTTTTTCAAAAAGTTGCATTTTACATCTTTTTATGGACCTATATTGAAAATTTAAAAAATTCGTTTTGTAGAGCTGTGTGAATTAAACATATTATGAAAATTTAAATGAGCTACAAACGTTTAAAGATGGTATAAATCGCAGATTTTCACGATTTTCGGCGTAAATCTAAGAATTCTTACATCTTTCAATGCCTGTTGTTTTTTCCCGCATCAACCGATATCGATGAAACTTTCACAGTGCATATAATTGATACAGACCTACAAAACGTACTTTTTAAATTTTCAATATAGGCCCACATAAAAAAGTTGTAAAATGCAATTTTTAGTATTTTTTCTACAATTGCAATTTTTGAGAAAAATTTGTTTCACATCCTGTAGTAAACTAATTGCTCTACCTTCCCAAAGAAGTTCAAATCGTATAGTACAATATTAAAAAAGTTATCTTTTTTAGAGCGTCCGAATATTAATTCGAGTAACTGTAAATACCAAATACAAAATACTTTGAATGCGTAGAGCGTTGTTCGAGCAACTGCTAAATAAATTAACATAGTGGCGAATAGCCGGCAAGGATTAGCAAGCAAATCGTGGTGAACAGTCGAACGAACCCCTTGTTCACCCTTCGAGCACATCGGATTTCATCATAATTTTCCATTTCCGTGCTCGCACGATTTCCGCTGGTGAATCTCAATGGCGTCTCGAACGAACCGTGAGACGATAGACGTGATTGTCGTGCTCGTCAGTCACGCTGAATTTCACCGATGAAATCCTGAAAGGTGCTCAAGCCGGCCAACACCCGTTACATGCAATTTCCCTCGCAGAAGTGATGGATCGTTCGAAAGCGGACAACGATTCGGACGTGTTTCGCGACTTCAGCGAAATGCCACGGGTTGCCAGGTTGTCGTCCGGGGGTGGGGAGTCAGGTAAGTCCCGGCAAACGACAGGATCTGTCCTGCTAATGTCCTGGCTTTGTGTCACTCATCACCTTGACGTTCCCTGTTCACCGTGACCGGCCGCAAATCGCTAGCGCCTCGACCGAAAACGTCGCGCCTGTTAGGAAAACTTGGTGAAAGTTGACAGGTGTGTGAGCGCATGCCTGTCATTTCACCCTTCAGTTTGACAAAATACCCTATCCCTGGAATCGACTACCCCTTAATTCTTTTTTACATTTTCATGATACTTATAGGGCTTCAAATAAAATTGAACAAAATAGAGTAAAGTTGAAAAATTCATAAAATTATGCAGGGTGTGAGTGGTAAAGGATTGATGTTGAAAGAAAAATGTTTCAACAGCAGTTGATTGGTACAAAGACAGGTGTGCGAGTGCGTGACTGTCTTTCCACCCTTCAGTTTGACATCCTATCCCTGGAATCGACTGCCCCTTAATTCTTTTTTACATTTTCATGGTACTCATAGGGTTTCAAATAAAATTTAACAAAATTGAGTAAAGTTGAAAAACAATCCATAAAATTCTGTAGGGTGTGAGTGGTAAAGGATTGATGCTGAAAGAAAAATGTTTCAACAACAGTTGGTTGATACAAAAATACACATTGTATGGTGTAAATAATTTGTAATTACTACACTGCTGATTTGATGCATTTATGAAATAAGGAGATAAATTTATTAAATAAAACACTGAAAAGATTAAATAATTTAAAAATATAGGTACTAGATTATTAAAGAGGAAAAGAAATTTTCATTTTGCATGAAAATCAATAGTTGTGTATACTTGAAACAACCCTTCAAACATAGCAAAGAAAACTCCATTGGTTTCCTAGTGTTGCAACTTTAATATTTAATATTTTACTTTCGGAGAAATAGAATTTTGGAATCTCATGAGCAATCTGCGAAGTGTTAATTAACCCCGACTATTTTCAACTGGATTCCTTCTCTTGAATGGTTTGAATGATGTAGAAAAAGAAATGGACGTAGCTCAAATTGAAAATTGATTTTCAAGTATACATTTACATCAAATAAAATGAAATTTCTATTTTTATTCTCGCAACTGATTGAGTGCTAATAACAGCATAATTGATAGAGCCATTACCCGACGCAGCAAACACTGAAAAACATTGGAAGGTGCTTTTAGAGTAGGATGAAGAAAAGTTGCTACGCGAGACGAGTCTGTTAGGCAGAATGCACCCCATCATCTTGTGTTCAAAGAACTTCCCGGATCCCTCATTATCCCTAACAATTTCCGGCGCAGGATTCCAACAATGCTGCACCACGGAAACCTGAACTTCCCAAGATTTGTCGGACAAAGCTCGAAAATAATTTCTGTCGAGCATCACTTGCCATAGCTTCCTGAGCAAATGTTTCCAAAGAAATGGGAAACGAGAAATGGACGTTGTTCAGCGTTTTCATCTCTTTCAAATTGCTCTTTCCCTTGGCGTTCGAATTAACCCTCACGCGCTAAAATAGTTACAAAAATGTATCTATAATAATATCTCACCCATTTTTGCTTGACACATTAAATCAACAAATTATGCTTCATTTATGTCGTCACATTTTCAAGAATACATCTCGAAACAGACAGAAAGAGATCAATAATTTTACTAGTATGTAAAAATAGTAAATGGGAGTAATCTGCGATTAAAATATTGTATCCATTAATTTATCTTCCTTTCCAAAGTTACAATTTTTACCAGAACACATTCAAAAATTCCAAAATTCTAAAACATTAATACTAAACATACGTGGTACTAAAATTGACAGATATATGTAGCATTATAACAGTAAGAATATTGATTTCATTTCAAAGTATATACAGTTTTCATTACAGTATATTTTTCGTTACAGTCTTTAGAATTTCAGTAATTGTGTAAAATAAAAATACCTATCATTTGACTGTGGTAGGTTTAGCATTAAGGATAATGATGAGGGATCTTTTGCAAAATAAGAATTCTCTTATTTTAAAAAAAGGTGCTAATATTCTTAGATAATTTTATTCTTTCTACTGTTTGAAATCGCACCTCACTATTTTGTTTACAAATGTATAAAATCCACAGTCTGATCATTTTGTCAGCTTGGAAGGCCTATATAAATCGAATTTCCGCAATTTTTCGAGAAATGGCAACTGCGTGTCTAAATTTTCCTCGGAGTGAGTTCAGGAAAGTGTCTCACGGAAGGAAGCAGAAGAAGGCGAGAGAAGAAAAAAATTGTGAGGGCTATAGAGAGAGATTCAGTTTACTCGAAGTCGTTATAGATCGCCGCCACCGTAAATAGATCTGTGTACGGTGAAACGGCCGTGAAACGGCAACATCGTTCGCGCTCGGATTTCCTGTGAAATCCTTTTCACGCGTCTCGGTTCCGCGGTCATCGAGAACGGGGCGGGTCGTGCCGCAGAGGTGAACAGGACCGGGATGGCACCGTGTTCTGGTCCATAGATCACGAACCAGGTTTCTTTCAGTCCACCTTTCAGGAAGCGGCACAATGCCTAGCGTCTCTGCCATTATACGGGAAGCCGATCCAGCCGCGGCTCCGTAGCCGACAATGGTTGCGAAGTTGCCCATTGTGTGGGTGATTTGGAACCCAGAGCTACGGGAGAGGGACCTTTCCTTCTTTCTTTTTCCCGACCGTGTTACGGACGAGAGATGTCTTCATTAACGCGTCGCCCGCCACTCTCGGATAGGCAAACGTCTTTCTGGAATGAGGATGCTCACTTCGGCAGGATGAACGATGTGCGCACCGGGCACAGAAATAAATTCCTCCTGATCGGATCAAGAAAGACATTTTTTAATCATTTCCTCCGAAACACACCATTGATTTTTATCGACGTAAAAATCAAGGGATGAATGTTTTGAAATGAATGAATATATGAATACATAAGCGGGCAGGAACAAATGGACAACTATAATAGTAATTGTCCAAAATCAGATAAGTTACATAGATCTTCTAAAAAGACGAAAGAAGCGTCAGGTAGTAGAGGACTGAAAGGATTCGAGTGGTACTTCAAGCTGAAATTTTGAGCACGCCGCCCCCTAAAATTGTTCTATTTCATGGAAACATGATGTATCTAAAATTTCAGATCGATCGGACGTCGGGAAGATGTGGCACAGCGCTCAGATTTACTTACTCGTGACGGCCGAGTTTCGAAGGCTACGCCCCCTCGACCCGGCCGCGCGTCCCGCTCCCCGTGGCAGCCGTAGTTCTCGTAGACTCGGCCGTCGCAAGTAAGGCCGCTATTAGACTAGGCCACTGGTGACGTAATCAAGTTGCTCCACCAATGGCTCAGCACGTCGTAGGTCATTGAAACAAATGGAACCTATTAGACTATGGTAACTGGTGGATCCACCAAAAATTGTTGCCGATCTGGTGGACGGCGCCAACATCAGCCGGGGCATTATTTTGCACGTAGCGTATTAGACTAAGCCACTGGTTGCGCCACCAGCATCGCGAAAACCAGGGCCGGATTAAAATTTCGCAGCAGCCCTAGCTTGGTGGTGCCACCAGTGAATGCCCCGCGCTGGCTTAATCCGCTTCTGGCGAAAACATAAACAATTGACGTTCACAGTACTGGTGGTACCACCAGTGACCGATTTATTGAAGCCCTTCAATTCGGTGGCGCCACCAGCGACCTAGTCTAATAGCGGTATAAGTAAATCCGAGCGCTCATGTGGCACATCAAGTGCGAAGTTTCGAAATAGCAACAACTGCACGCTAAATGTGAAGTGTACAATGAAAATTCAAGTTAAGTCAAAAGTCACATATTCACATATTCTCATTCATATAAAATTTGCCACGTCTTCCTCTTATCCGATTAACTTCATCGTTCGCAAAAATTATTTTCTTACCCAATGACACAATTTTAAGGGACGGGGTAGAAAAGATAACCACCCTAATGTAAACCCAGAAAATGCCACTTTCTTCGCAATAAAAAGGATAACCAGCAGGCTGCGTGAACTGGTTAATATTTCCACCACCTGCCCGTTCGATTCTCTCCGGTCATTAGCCACGATTTCCCGGGTGAAGAATCGTTCCACTAAACCCCACATCCAACCCCATCGAACGCTCGAGAATCTCGAGTAAGAAGCATGGCCGGAGAGGCCGAGAAAGTTCGGGACGCATTGTTCGACACAGGTAGCCAGTCGACGGACAGTTTCCGCGCCGATTGAATCCTCGATCGGATCGTATCGAACGGCTTTTATGACGGCAATCGATCGAGCGTCACGCGGCTCGAACGTCGAGTGACACGCGAAAGAAGAAACACAAGAGGCAAAGAGGGCCGCGCGCCGAAACGATAGTTATAAATCGTCCGGGGCCCGATCACGCCTGGTTTACAAACAATGCGGACTACCATGCGGCGCGGACACAATGGCAACGAGTCGTCTAGACGATCCTCGCGAAGATTCACACCGGTGTGCCCGGATCGCAATAATTCCAGAGCCCCACATATATCGGCGAGAGCACCGTGCGCTCCGAGAGCCACCTGATAGGTGGTAACTGGTAACTGGTACCTGGTGATTTGTAACTGGTAACCCGCGGTGCCCGGCTAATCCCACAAAGAGCGCCGACCTTTGAAATTTCTGGACAATTTATTTCGTGACATGCGATACACGCCCGAGGAACCTCGGCCAACGGCCGGTGTAACGCCATTGTGACCGTGGAAACGGCAATGGTGCCTGAGCACCGGCGTTTTCGTTCATCCACGTGGATTCGAACGTTCTTAGACAGATTTCTGATTTAGGGACTGCCCGTTGGAATATTTGGGACCGCTTTCGGTGGATCGCGCATGAAATCGAGTCGTTTAAAATATCGAGGGACACCATTCAATGGTGGGAGAAAATCCCTCCCTTGATCTGTTTATTTATTTCCAGTTAATAATGCCCGAGATTGCATATTGATTTCTTCTTTGTTTCGTTGCTGGAATAACTATATTAAGATGGTGGATTCGTTTCCATAATTGCAAGGGTGCGGGATTCGCGTTCTCATTTCTCAATAATACAAAAATGGGGTTTTTCAGTACTCAAAAACGCTAAATGAAAGATCGATCTAGGGCGCTATCGCTCTCAAAAGTCATATTTTTTCGTATATAAGGCGTAATTTGCATTTTTCGGTAGCATGTAGCTATGAAAATAGCTATACGCGCAGTTCTATGCTTCCGAATAATGCAAATTACGCCTGGTAAACGAAAAAATAGAATGTTTGAGGGCGATGACGACCTAGATCGATCTTTTATCTGCTGTTTTTGACTACTGAAAAACCTCATTTTTATATTATCGAGAAATGAGAATGCGAATCCCGCACCCTTCCAATCCTAGAAAAATCAGTCTACTCCCTTAACCCCATAACGCAAACTGCTGCTTAGAAATATGTGATTCTATCTTTTAAGATTTTACACTTTATGGTTTCTTCGAGCTTTAATTTCTTGTAAAAATCGCTTGTAATTTTCATGGTGAACGTATTGCAAACGCGATTCAAAAATTTTGGGAAGAAGTTCGAGTAAAGTCTTGTAATTTTTATAAAACGATAAACGACCGATACATTTCGTATCCAGTACGGTTAGTATTAAATACCTCTAATGTTTTTACTGTTTTAAATTGCGCCTATTCATTTTTGTCACAAATGCATAAATGCACATAATCAAATTTTACAAAAACTCTAACATCTTATATCTCAATAACAATTTGTTTGCGACATACGGGTCCTTTCAAATATTTTGTCTTCTCGATCAATAGAAGGTGTTGATATGAAACCAATCTTTAACAAGAAACTTTGGTATAAATAATTTTGCGGCGAGTTTCTTTTACAAATGTCCACCGATCCAGAAGTGTAGATTCAAATGACCGCTTTTACATTGTTAATTTTTTAATTATTGAAATTATAAAGATGCTCGCATTAGAAATTTTATTCAATAAATTTCTTTATTCCAGCACGTATTACTATAAAAATTGTGAAGATTCTCAATAAATTCAGTCTTGTAATTTTTATAAAACTATCGATATATAATCGATACATTTTTTACCCAGTACGGTTAGTGTTAAATACCTCTAATGTTTTTACCGTTTTAAATTGCACCTATTCATTTTTGTCACAAATGCATCAAATCCGGTGTCTACTCCACACAATCAAATTTTACAAAAACTCTAACATCTCAATAACAATTTGTTTGCTACATATGGTTCCTTTCAAACTTATTCTCTCCTCGACGAGTAGAAACAATTTTGCGGCTAGTTTGTTCTACAAATGTCCACCGATCCAGAGATGTAGTATTCACCGCTAGAACGGATGACCAATACATTTTATAAATCCTGTACATGACGATTTCGTGTGATGCAATTTGAGATCCTGTGTCCAAAGAATAATACAAATAACCATTTTCCCTCACCTCCTTGCTAGTATCAACTGTCACCGTAAAATTACAGCGACAGCAGCGTCGTATCAACAGATCACTGCGATATCGAGAGGCGGAGAACGCGAGCGACTCTCATCAATTAAAATTCCTAGGATTACGGCGGACACAAATTGGGATCCTCGGATATCTCGGGTACAAATTTCTCGTTTCCCTCTCTCCCTCCAGGTCCCGAGGGGTACGAACATCAGTACGGATCCCTCGAAGGACTTACTCGTATTTTCCTTCGATGAAATCTTATCTGCGATCGAGCCCGGAGAAAGACGAGGAGAAGTTACGTGCTCGAAAGAAAGGGCGCACGGAGAAATCGACGGGGGTCCGCGGTCGGAAACACGAGGACGCAAGGGGTTCCAATTTCTCCAACGCGCGCAACACGTCGCAAAAACGCGTCGGGCCTGCCAATTCCCGGAAAAAAGGGCACTGTGTCTTCGTTCTGTCGTCCCAGGTCGAAATCCCCGGCCGTTTCCGCTTGACTTTTACCGAACAACATTCCGACAAGGGCTACGGCCGCCACGAAAGAAGAGTGTCGAATCTCTTTCCTCGTCGAGTCGTTCCTTTTCCCGATAAAATGCTAAGGGCAGTTGCTCCAGTAACCGGCCATTTAACCCATTAACTCCCGAGCACTGAAACGCGACGATTTTTACATGAATTCATTATTTTTAACAATAAACGAGCGTTAAATTAACTGGTACATGATTGGCAAGATTGGTTTTATTTAGATTTTGTGCAGCTCCTATTGTAGTACGTGTTATGAAATCATTTTAATAATTGTGAAATACAAAATCTGGCATCGGTCATTTTGAGTGAGCAATTTCCATGATCTAGCTATTTGGACAAAATTCAATTTTGATAATGATCCAGATGTATGAAGTCACAGTAGAATGTCCATTTAGCTAGGAAATATAAAAATTATTGCAAAATATAATCTTTAATAATATATTAATAGTATTTAAAAATATAGTTCACTTCGTTTACTCTTGTAGTCCTGTATTATGACATTCAAATTCTTTTTAATTGCATTGTACTGTATCTAACAATGCTATTTAAAAAATATGTATTGTTATCTTCCACTATTGAAGATACATTTGCAAATTTCTTTTGTCCATATTATGTTTCATTAACCTTTTAAACCTCCATAATAGTCAACATGTAATTTTATCTCTATTCCGAATTTCAACTAGACTAACTTTGAATACATTATACTACTTTATGCACTGTTCATTTTGATCTGAATGGAAAGCTGGAATCAAATTGAAAGCTGAAGAGCATTTTTAACAAATTATGAGACCCATTGTTTTTCCGCCGCACAGCGGTTACATATTGTTGTAGCTAACGTCAAAACGAATCCAATGAACTAGTTTATTATGACTTTAAATCCTGAAATAATGTCAAAATAATTTTGTCCCGCTAGATTGGCATTTTCGCTCGCTGTGCGGTGATAGTTTTAGTGTTAATTGTGTGAAGGCAAGCATTCAAGTGCTAACAAAAAATATAGTCAAATTGAGAAACATCAGTTCGTACTATCTTCTAGATATTCTATATACAGTAGAACCTCGATTATCCAGGCCTCTGATGATCGAATTCTTTATCGTCTGAATACTTCCCACAAAGAATTAGTTTGCGTTAAACCAACCCATACGCTACATGATTTACTGCACACTTCAATAAGGATTAAGTTCAGCACTGAAACTATGGACTGCTCTTTTCAAAATTTTTGCCTTTCTCCTATAAATTATTATGTATTTGGTATGTAATTCAGTAGATTTGCACCCAGGGAACCTGCAGATCGAAGTTTCGATTCTGTAGGATCAATGGTTCAGAAGTTATGGTCGCTTAAAGTTGACCAATTTGCAGTGTTTTTGACGTGGAGAAACGTCTAGCGATTCTGCTCGGTAAGCGGCGCGCGATCGTCATTACAAACCAATATGGCGGCGCCCCTTACCTGTTAAGAACACTGCAAATTGCTGAACTTTAAGCAACCATAACTCCTGAATCACTGATCCTACAGGATCGGAACTTCGATTTGCAGGTACTCCGGGTACAAATCTACTGGATTACATACCAAATACATTGATACAAAAATTTCGAGTCCAGTAAGGTAAAGTTTACCCAAACTATCTAATCGTTGTATTATCCGAACAATCATGTTCCACTAATTAGCACGGATAATCGAAGTTCTGCTGTATTTACCTAAATAATTGGAGTGCATGCATCACCCGCAATCAGATTCGAATTTCTATAGAAACGATTACGAGGATCGGCTCGTTTCCAATTGCTACGAACAGGTTTGCCACGGGCATCTCTTAATTTCCAGTGTAAGAGACATAATTGCTCATTCCGAAGAATGCGCGCTCATAGTGTGAGCGACTATGCTCCTCCCGAGCAGTTTATCACTCCCCGCGACCATGTTGGGACAGCGATTACCGATCACTGGAGCGCGCTACAAATTCGCGAGATTGCAACCAGACGATTCGCTCGTATTAGGTAGCGGTTAGGGCTGGCGATCGGCTGTGGCAGCATGAAATTCGCGAAACGGTCCCAGGTGCTCGGTACCCTCCTATCTCCCCTGAGGAACGCGCAGAAGAACCGATCGCGAGTATCGCAGTTTTCCAACGAAATCGGCGCGGAGTCGCGACATCGGTGTCGTGGTGTCCCCGGCGGTGGAAGTGAGTTCGCGTAACCTCGTCGCCCTGCGAAAAACTTGCACACGCTTCGTCCGGGAGTAATTTCAGCGGAGACGGCCGCGCAAAAACCGAGGCCCGACAAAAGAAGCCCGATACCGGCGAAATTACCTTCGGAACAACCTTACACGGCCATGGCTCGGGGAGTCCTAATAAGGGCCGGCGGTATAAATAAAGTCATTTGCGGTAGTTGCCAGTCGTCGGATGGGACCCTTCGACGAATCGGGCCTTTCGTCGCGTATGGGGACGACACGGACGACCGGGGCCCGTCGTGAACGTCTTACGGAATGACGCTAGGTGGACCGGAGCCCCGGCGAAGATCGGTTTGTTTTGTGGATTAGGCTCGTTTTAGTTGCAGGCCGCGCCTCGCGCCACGACGAATCGAGAAACGCGGTCTGGCGCACGTCCCCGGTTTTTGCCCAAGCGAGAATCAAGTTGTCCCCGTTCCAGCCCAGTGTAGTTGCCTGTTGTTGTTCCCCTATCCTCTATCGGGCACTACAGCTCCGGATAAATGGCTGTTCTAGCCCTCAATCCCGGCTAAAACGATGGGATACTTGAGTTGCAGTAGACTCACCGTATAACGCGATCAAAAAATTGCTTAACCAGTCAGGAACGACGTTTTTACCTCGTACTGACTGTGAGAAATATTTTTAACACTAAAACTGTCACCACCGCACAGCAAAGTTGTGCAGAATTACAATTGAATTACTCCAGGAATTATAATTACAATGTAATTGAATTACATTGTAAAGGGTTATCCAAAATAGACTATACAAAGCTTTTTTTAAATAAAAAACATACTATTATATCTTGTTGAAAATAAACATTGCTTATGTCGATTCCATTTAATTTCAGCCATAAATAATCAATAATCATTTCATTATAACAGACTATAGAAAGTTCTTTTTAAATAAAAAACATACTATTATTTCTTGTTGAAAATAAACATTGCTTATGTCGATCCCATTTAATTTCAGCCATAAATAATCAATAATCATTCCATTATAACGTGCACCATTCACTGTAACTGCATCTTCATTCTCGTTTTCGATGGGTATTTTTTATTGAACACTGATTTGTAAAATACATTTTAATAACTTTAACACGCTCTTTTTAATTCAATTACATTGTATTCGAATTAGCATAACTTTGCCGCACAGTTGGCGAAAATGCCAATCTAGCCAGTGGCGGCTCAAGTCAAGTGGAGGCCCCAAGGGATAAAAATTTTCGTGCCCTCGAACTACTTTAATCTTTAACATAGTAGCCTATAACGTTTGTGGTATCAAAAATAAGCATAGTTCACAATTGAAAATTGAAAAAATTGTTTTAATTTTTTGTAAAAATAATTAATGCTGCGTAATTCGGGGCCCTATGGGGTATCTCGGGGACCCACGCGACCGCTTAGTCCGCTTACCGTTAAATCCGCCACTGAATCTAGCGGGTCAAAACTATTTCAGCATTATTTTAAGATTTAAAGCCATAGTAAAGTATGTCGTTGGATTCGTCTTGACGTTAACTACAATAATATGTAATAAAAAACACATAGTGGTATTTAATTCGGTAGGTCTACTGTTAAATTGATTACAGAAATATCATTAAATACATACCTGATACACTTAATCCAAAAATTGATTGATTTACGTGAATGGACGACATACAATTAACAACATGGTCATTTACATTATTCAGTTTTATTAAAATTACGTTGAAGTATACAGGCTCTAAGTATACAAAAATTACAATAGCATTAAGTAGAAGAGGTTCTCGAGGAGACAATATGTACAACAGAATATATTTATAAGTATATCGTATATAAATACATATATATATATATCTATAGATTTCATTTCATATATTTATATATATATATATATTTACGATCATGCATAAATATTACCTTTACATTTGTGTCTATAAAATATTCCATTTTATACAGACATATATAAAGATTAATATCTACGCATACATATCTATATGCATGTATAAAGAACAATTTCATTCGGGCGTGAAAAGGACAAGTTAGTAATTGTGATACAAGGTACGAGCATCTTCGTCTTCGTTTCTATTCACTTTTGGTTAAAACGCGACCTTACGAGAATTAATAATAATAAAAGTAATATCGTTAATGATACATCTGTCCTCCGTATTGCATCCACTTACGCTATCTATTGAGCTAAGAAAAGAGTTAAATGCACTTTGTGCGTGCTTTAATGCAACGCGTCCTGCTCGCTCTTCCTCGAGTCTGATACAGCGACGTTGCCGCGACTTCGTCTTGATTAAATAATTATACATTCGATCACATTCTGCCGTTCAATATCAGATGAGTCGTCCCCTCTCGCTATCTGCGACATTCTAACATTATTCCCCTTCTTCATTGCTAACTTTCATTATTAATGAAAGATTTGTTCGAATCGTTTAGATTAGTAATGCATCCAGATCCAAATTTCAATCTTCCAGTTGTTCGAAAAGAATTTCCCTAACTCGGACTGCAATCAATTTTAAAATTAATTTCAGCTCAAGCTTTTTTTAAAATCGCAACTGTTCAAGAACTCGAAATTACATAGAAATTTGAATTTGATCATGTACAAACCATCGACACGATTCTCTTTTCGATATAATTTTCAATATAAATAAACATTGAGCACACCCCGACAAGAAATCGCATCGAGACAATGAATTTTTAAAATTTCCAAACGTAAATCGTGTTTGTCCGTAATGTTCTGGCGGGTTTGAACCCGATTTACATTTCGAAACCGAAATTTCACGTGACTCGCAATCGAATGGAGATTTCGTGATCGAATTCGGTTGAATCGTCACGCCGCAACGCACGAACTTTTCCCGACGAAGCCGGGCAACATGACGAGACCCGTCAGAGAATAGACTAAACAAACAAACAACAACAACAATAATAATAATGTCCGGTTCCGCGATCAATCGCGTGCGATCGTCGAATCCGCGGCGATCGCCGCCGTTTACAACTTATGACACTGGGTTTAAGTCACGCTTCGGCTCACGTGATGGCCGGCCGGAAACTCGAAACGTTCGTTCGAAATTCGATTACACACTTCCGATTATGTTCTTCCAAACTTTGTCAAACGAAGGAGTTTAGTATTCTTCTGATAGACATTTTTTGATTTCGTTTTTACTTCGTTCTCGTTATATCTATCGATATAACACGATGTGTAGAAAATCAATGTGATGGAAACATTAAAAATTAATTTTGTAAATTCGTTCTTTCAGAATGAACTTTCTCTGCCAGTACCGGATCAGTCACGTGGCATTGTGGCGCATGAATTGGCGTCGTAGAAGGGGAAGGTAGAGTGGGGACACACGCCAGCGTAAGATAAGTTTCAAATGTGAATATTGACTATTTTTATCGTCCACAATTATCTTTGAGCGAGTTTCTCAAATTTTATTAAAGTGCAACACTTATTCAAGAAGAATTTAAAAAACGTTCAGAGAGGGAATAACTTGTTTTGCACACAAAAAGAAAAATTCTTAACAAAATTATTTAATAATATTATTCACATTGAGTGAAATATTTTCAGAAAGTCTTTCAATATAAAAATTGCCATCAGTTTCTATCACTTGAGAGTACTTCCTTGCAGATGTTAATTAACAACGAATAATATTATAGAACTGTTTATTCAGTACCAAAGAAAAATGAAAAGCTTTGAGGGAAGAATCCTTCTCCTGAGTTTAATATTATTTATAAAAGAACATATATTTCCTGTAAGTTTTCATTATTGAGATTGGTATACACCAATCGGAAGATTTTCGACCGACGTTTCGAGCCTTCCGCAGCCGACAAATGAAACGTGATAACGATATTCGGAAAGGCGAGAGCTTTCCTTTCATTGGTTGTATTTTGGCACGGGGGTAAATTAACGCGCGCGTCTCTTTGTGTTTGAGCTTCTTCACGTTTGATCGAACTCGATTAAAATCCCGTCGACGGCAGAAACGTACGCCCTCTTCCTAAATGTCGATGAACGAATACATAAATAAATAATGGGAGGCGCTTCTCACAATTTCGTTTCAATTTCCTGTTTAAATGATTTCCTTACTGTCCGATTATCCTGAAAACTGTCGCTTTAATGGGAACGTTTTAGTGCGGAGCTTCCGTTACAATAAATATTATTATGAATTTCACAAAAACGAACGAAATGAAGCTTCTTACATGTTTTTGGTCATTGTGTTTTTCTTTTAGGTATTTTATTATGGTGTAACGATCGACAGTGTTCAAGATAATGGATTTTCGCAATTTTTCTCCGTCAGACGACTCGATTTCCGACATTTTTTGCGCCCGTTTGGCAGCGACGAATTTTCATTGAACGGTTTCCCGAACCTATGGAGATTACCGTCCAGCGGTTTCGTCCACGGCTGGATTCCGTCGACTGGATACTCTTTCTCTCAAGAATCCTTGGTGCCTAGAGGGAGTCGAAGTTCGATTCCCGATCGCTGGCCTGCGAACATTAAACGACAATTATTTCACAAGAAAGATTAGCATTAATAATGTAAGGGACTGTCGTAATGGTTGGGACACGCTTTGTTTTTTAGCTATAAAATTTCATAGAGAGAATGAGAATTGCTCAGAAAAATATATACCGTTGGATAGGTATAGTTGCTAGCCACATTTTCGCTGCAGAAAGTATAATAATAGCGGATTAACGGATAAAATGTTATAGTTTTTTAAAAAAAGTTCGTGTCCCAACACAAACAAATTGACATCGCAATAAATGCAGAATTCTTTCTGCATATTTAAACTGCAAAGAAATTTTTTAAATGTCCAAAAAATTAGATATATTTAAGCAATTAGGGTTGAAAAATTTCATCAAAATTTTCAATCAATAAGAAACACAATGAAACTTTTTAGGATATATGTTTAGCCTTTGCTCGACACACCTACACTGAACACGATTTGTAATTCTAATTCTTATGAAAAGTTTGTTTATAAACGGAAATAAAGATGACAACCATGATAAAAAGCACTGTCCCAATCTTTACGACAGACCCTTACAATGTAAGGCTTACATGTATGAATACATGAATGGACAGGAACAAAATGCGAAATGCATCTCAACAACAAATAGACAACTACAATATTAATTGTCGAAAATCAGATAAGTTACATACATCTTCTAAAAAGACAAAAGAAGTGGGCAGAAACAAAATGGGAAATGCACCTCAACTACAAATGGACAACTACAATATTAATTGTCGAAAATCAGATAAGTTACATACATCTTCTAAAAAGACAAAAGAAGTGGGCAGAAACAAAATGGGAAATGCCCTTAACAACAAATGGACAACTATAGTATTAATTGAAAATCAGATAAGTTACATAGAACTTCTAAAAAGACAAGAGAAGTGGGCAGGAACAAAATACGAAATGCACCTCGACAACAAATGGACAACTATAATATTAATTGAAAATCAGATAAGTTACATAGATCTTCTAAAAAGACAAAAGAAGTGGGCAGGAACAAAATGCGAAATGCACCTTAATAACCAATAGACAATTATAGTATTAATTGTCGAAAATCAGATAAGTTACATAGATCTTCTTCTAAAAAGATAAAAGAAGCATCAGGTAGTAAAAGGACTGGAAGGGTTCGAGTGATGCTTCAAGCAGAACATTGTGTGTACATACATATGTAAATCTCGGATTTCACTGTTAACTCACCCTATCCGGGCTATAAAGGGGCGGATGCTGGGCCGGAAGTCTCAACGTGCTTCCCAGATCCCTCTCAGCCATCGTGTGCCCCTCGCTGGCACTGTCCCGGGTGTCTCTGTTGTCTCTGTTATCCTTGATGCTGCTTCTTCGAGCGTCAGCGACTTTGGTCGGCGGCTGGATCGTCGTCTCTCCGCAAGATCTAGCCAGAGTAGAACCGGCCTCCCCTAAATCCAGTCGCAGCAACTTCGTGGGTGCTTGGATGGTTGTCTCTCCGCAGGAGCGGGGAAGCGTCGATCCCAGATCACCTGGATCCGTTGTTCGCAGCACTTTCGTCGCCGTTTCCACTGTAGTCTCGCCGCAGGATCGAGCTAATGTGGAGTCGGCGTCCATCGTTCGTGTCACCGTTGCAGAGACCTGGGTTCCAAAATACGATCAATGATCAGGTGTAAAAAATAAACAAGTTATTGTATGTATTAGATGGTTGCGTAAGTTCGCGCCCGATTTTCATAGATGTCGCAAACTGTACTGCAGTACGGAGTGTAAAAAAATTATATAGTCACCATTCTTTTCTAATTGTAGAAATGTTCTACAAGTGTTCTACAATTAGTCATCATTCTTTTCAAATTGTAGAAATGTTCTACAAATGTTCTACAATTAGAAAAGAATGGGGACTATATAGTTGAATAATAATACTGTATTCTTTAAAATTTAACCATTGAATTTTATTTTCAAATCGGGCACGAGCTTATGCAATCATCTAATATAAACCTATGTATGTCGACACTGGAAAAACATCGAGCAACTTTTTGTCGCCTCTTGTTCCCTTCTTCTTTTTTTACCGAATAAATAAAAGAACAAGAGAGTTGTTCATCGACAAAAAGTTGCTCGATGTTGCTTCAGTGTGGACATAGCTTAAAACACGATTTAAAGGGTTCTTCTAGCCTCGAAAAAATCGATTTTTTACATTTTCTTTAAGTACAATCCTTGTAGAATATGTGTGCGAAAGGATTTGTTTGAATCTAGAATTTTCAATTTACCTGAAAACCTGCGCTGACGAGGGCGCCAGTTGGCGTGGCCGGTGTCCTCATGACCTGGACGTCGGCTTCCTTGCAGTCTTTCATGCTGGTTATACTTTGTTTTCTGTTTCCGGTGTTGTGCGTGCCGTTATCGAGGTAACTGAGCAGTTTATGCTCTTCCGTTGAGAACGTGCTCATCCCGGACTTGTAATTCTGTGGCGACTGAGGTGCCGATCGATATTTAGCACGGGGTATCATCACAGTGAGAGACCGATCTCGTTGCTCATCGTTTACTGGCACTGTAAAAGATCGAACAACATAATCGGTTTATCATAAACATTCAAGGTACATTTTGGATACTTTAATTCTGAATAGATCCTGGCTAATATTAACTCTTTGTACTCGGAGCTATTTTAACTCGAAAATTAGACATTTCTTCCGAGCTAGATTAGAAAGTATGAAATTGTATATTAGACATTAGATACTAAATGCTTAGTAATTGATAAGATTCTAGGTTAGAATAGTTTCGTGTTAAAATAGTTCCGAGTGCAAAGGGTTAAGAAGAGTCATGTTAGGAGACTAACTCGGTATTTTGGTTCTGCAATCGAGATTACGAATAGAAGGGATCGGAAAACGAACCTGAAGCAGGAACCATAGTGGCTTTCCTCGCCGGTTGCCTGGGTTTCCCGCTGATCTTGCGGGCTGGTCGTTTGGTCGGCGGCAAGGGTGCTATCATCTGCGGCGGGGGAGGCAGTACATGAGGCACATGATGAGGAATCGCCAGATCCGTGACGCTGCCCTCGCTGCTGGTGTCTCCGCCTGTTCCAGGAATCATAGCTCTTCTGTCGCCGGCCTGCCGTTTTCGGCTTGGGTGACGGAAGCACGCCATGCCCACGCACACCGCCAGAAGACCCAGCAATATCGCCCCAGTCGTAACCAGAGCTATCAGTAGCACTGGAACAAGATTTATGCCCTTGTGAATCGGTGCCCGAAACCTCCGCGCGTGTTCCTCGCCGACTACGAAAGCTACGAATCGGGGACACTGTTCTGGTAATTAACTCCGTCGACTTTTGTTGCTGTAACACGTGTGGGGCGAGCCGAGCGTCGACGTCGTGTGTCAACGAAACTTTTATAGTAGTTTATTTCCCGGACGACACCACCAGGCCAGACGGCTAAGGTGCTTCCCGCACTGCGAGAATATTTTCGAACGGTCGACGACAGAATTCTACTCGTTACGATTCAAACTCTAGCGGCTGGGTTCGCTGGATCAAATTAGCTCGAACGATTCATTCCGAGAAAATTTTCCTGTACCGGAATGACGTAGTTGGTTAAGAGATAGACTCGTTTCTAGGATTGCAAGGGTGCGGAATGCGCCTTCTCATTTCTCGATATTGCAAAGATGGGGTTTTTCAATAGTCAAAAGTGCAATCGCCCTCGAAAGTCCTATCTTCACATTTATGAGGCGTAATCTGCATCATTCGGCAGCATGTAGCTGTCGCAGCTTTATGAAAATAGCTATGTAAACGTAAAAATAGGACTTTTGAGGGCGCTGCAGCCTAGATTGATCTTTTATCTAGCTTTTGACTACTTTTGACTACTGAAATACCCCGTCTTTGCATTATGGAGAAATAAGAATCTCATCTCACACTCTTGCAATCTTGGAAACGAGAGTCTAGCCCCTTAAGGAGTATTTCGCGCTTCGAGAATATTGATGAACGCTGATAGAATTCTACTTTTTATTACTCAAATTCAAATTACTCTTTCACTGAATGGATTGAATTAGCTCGAGTGCTTTACGCACCTTTGAGATTAACTTGGCAGCGCTGACCACTGTGCCATGGGAAGCACTCGCAGACTTCTTGTCCATTGGTGTTCGTGACGCAGTGTCCTTTGTTATTGCAGCTAGGACAACCTAATGGAGCCTGGGAACATACTCTGCCAGGATACATTGGGTTGTCAGACAGATCAGCCCAGCCCTCTTTGCAGGAACATTGATAGGAACCTCGTAAGTTGAAGCAAGCCGCGTTAGGCGAACAATCATGATGAGGACCTCCGTCCTCTGTCATGCATTCGTCGAAATCGATCGCGTCGATCTGAAACGTTATTAATTTTCATTAACATGATCTAATTATCCGAGGAAAATATTCGTAGAATTTTCAAAATTCTCGTACGGTAATCGTTGAAATGAATATCGAAAGGTATGAAAAAGACACTGACCATTTCGAGATTCTTCGAGGCGTAGACCTCAGTGCCTCCCAAGCTATAGTTGCTTCCAATCAAGTATTTCTGAAGAACCTCCTTCAGCCTGGTCTCATTGGCATTATCGCTGAGCTGAACGTGGAATTCAACTTTCGTCGGATCAGACGTGAAACCGGCTATCTTCAAGCCTCTGTAAATGTCTCTCAGATCACTCTGCATCAGAGTTCTATCCAAGGCATCCTTAGTTGGACCTAGCAGTCTTCTATAGGCTGGTGATGTCGTGTCATTCATGCTGGATTCGTAGTTCACTGGCTCGTGTCCGATACGATCTAGACCAACTCGTACAGTGTAGGTGTAGGTTGCTGGAAAACGAACGACGAAACATTAGAATACTTTCGGGGACTCGAAGGAGAGAATTGACCAAAACCATGCGGAGAATACGATTACTACTCTTATGCACTGAAATGTTATTTTACTCGAATTGTAGATCAACGATTATTTCAAGTAGTGTTTGAAATATTAGATCACCATTATTTTCTACAAATGTTGCCTAGCATTTTACAAGCTGGTGGATTCCTTTTTTGTAAAATCTGCGTGGTTTTCTTCAAAGAAGCTATTGAGCTCTCTAAGCTTGAGGTGTACGAACTTTTGCAATCATCCAATATATTATACCCAAAATTTGGGAGGAGGGAAGAACGAAATTTATAGAACAGAGAGGAAGGAAATTGGAAGAGGGGGGCAAAGAAGAGAGAGAGAGAGGAAGAGTGGAAAAGGATAGAAAACAGAGAGAAGGGAATGCAGAGAGAGAGGAGAACTGGAGAATGAAGATTATAAAGAAATAAGGGTAGAGGAAACACCAGAGTACCTGAAGAGAGGATGGAAAGAAGAGAATGGAGTAGAATAGCGAGATATAGATTAGGAAATTAAATGAGGAGAGGGAGATATTGGGAGGAGGAAGATGACGGTGCAGAAGGTGTGGACACGAAGCAGAAACAGAGGAAATTAAAAAAGATATTAGCTGAAGATGGAAAAAGGTGGATGGCAAACTTAGATAGAGAGAGAAAGGAAAAGCAAGACGGAAAGTGTGAATAAGAGAGAGAGAGAAGAAAGGAGAAAGAGTGGAAGGATGAGAGTGTGAGAGAACAAGAAAAGAATTGAAAGAAACAGGATCTCTTTGTAACCAGTGAATAAAAATAAATATACATATTCCCAAAATTTGAATCTGCTCTGTCTGGTGCTAGGGGAGCTATCTTTAAAACTTACGTTTGCAAGGTCGATCAGGGAACATCCTTGCAAACCCAGGACGACAAACGCATCTCATCTCTCCTTCCACTGCAGCGCAGATTTCTGCTCTGGAAGCCCTGCACTCGGGAGCGCACTGATTGCTAACAGGCTGAAGAGACACCACAGGTGCTCCAAGAATTCCACCAGCAAGTACTCGATGGATCTCATTTCCAGTCGGGTCTTGTTCGTCCCTCGAAATGTCATCGTATTCAGCCTCGACCTGCAGACATAATTCACGTTTCAATAATTCTTGCCGAAAATGGATATCTCTGGATGTAATTGAAACATGTCTTACATTTACCTGCTCAGCGCCAGGTGCGGGAGGTTTCTGGTCACTGACCACTACGAAGATCGAGTCATTGTCCACTACGTTTTCGTAAGACGCTGGTATTCTAGTCACGATCGATTGTAGGATCGTCGACGTGATCGTGGATATCACGCTGGTTGGTCGTAGCAACGTCTCTGTCACTGTTTCGACAGTGGTCGATGTCAGTGTGTGAGTGATCAGCAGAGTTCTGGTTGTCGGCGGAGAACCCAACACCGAGGTTTCGATTCTTGTCACTGTTGATGTTTGGAACCTCGTCACCTGTGCATTGAAAACTCGTAAGAACATGTGCAGGGTCTATAAAGGGTTGTCCGTCATAGGGGTGAATCTAAACTTCTGGATCGATGGAGATTTGTAAAAGAAACTTGCCGCAAAATTGTTGTTAAAATTGTTGTTAAAATTGTTTTTTACATCAACAGCTCATCGATAAGAGACAAAGTTTGAAAGGAACCATATGTCGGCCTCATATGAAAATTGCCTAAGTCGAGAAAAGTAAATTTTACAGGAGGCGAAAAAATTTTGTTTTACACGGAGATATTTTTAAACTATGTTTATGTTTAGTTGCACCCATTGTACAATGTATTCGAGCAAGGCTTATCGATTGAAACAAAAGAAAGATTTTCGACGAGGAGACATACTCTCATAAATCACGTCATTGACGACCGAAGACTACAAAAAGGTTTTTCTTTGACAGTTTTCCACTCCTCAATGTAAACTCCTTCCAACATAACCGCGCCCAATTAACAAACGCTACGTCCCCCCACCTAAATCACGAAAAAACAGAGGTGACAATCGCAGTACTATTTTGATCGCGGTCGGAGTAACTTCTTCTCTGTCGCTGTCACCATTTCGGAAAGTGTGTTGTTTAGTTTATTGTGTATAATTGTGGTGTTTCGTGCTTCACAGTTATTGGGACGTATTTGCGTAAATGGCAGTGTGCTGTGGATCCGACGGAAGAACAGAAGATTCTGAAAACTTTGTAAGTACCTATGCTTTACATTAATATTTTTATAGTTTATAACAATGGATACAAAGTTCTCTTTCATATTTTGCAACTTCAAATTTATAATCTGTATGGCGGGGGGATGATGATGACTCGATACGCGGATCTAGCGACGAATGTTCCTTCAACCCTTTGCACTTGGAGCAATTTTAACTCGAAAATTAAACATTTCTTCCGACCTACAATATTTTCATTGCCTGTAATTTTTAAAATTTTATGGATATGAAATTGTTGTGTTGAGTAAATTTTTAGTAATTGATTAGATACCGACATATTTAATAATGCAAAACATAAAATGATATTTTATATATGTCCATAATTGTGAAAGTGGTCTAACTGTAAGTCAAAATTTAAAAACATGGATTTATCAGTTATTTCACATCACATTATATTTTAAACTAAATTAATTCAATGTAATTTTCACGATATTGTCAAAAATGAACCCTTAGATAGTGCTCGTTATTTCAACATTACATGGAATTTATTTAGTGTTAATATTCTTTTCCTTTAAATATCTCGAAACAAGAAATATACATATCACTTAAATTACTTTCATAATTATAAGCACATATCTGAATAATAATTTGTTTGCGATATATGGTTCCTTTTTCACACAAACTTGGTCTCTCTCCGATCAATAGAATATGTTGATGTAAAAACAAACTTTAACAACAATTTTCTTTGGTATAAATAATTTTGCGGCAAGTTTCTTTTACAAATGTCCACCGATCCAAAAGTGTAGATTCGCTATTTTTATACATCACATCTTCGTTAATACTCTGTCGCTTTTTAAACATATTGTGGCAGAAGATACGAAAATGGGCTGCACTTTAGCTTGCGTAACCAGAAATTTTTGTCTTTTTCTTATGTAACTTAGTTTAAACTTGAGCGATCTTCAGCGTTATTGGCAGGCAAGGGCGCCGCCATGTTGGTACGTACTCAGAGATCGTCCAATGGACGGAACTGCTAGGAGGTAGGACGCTGGTTACATACAAACATGGCGGCGCCCTTACCAGTCAAAACCGCTGAAAATCGCTCGAGTTTAAACACTCATAATTTATGAACCACTGATCTCCTAGAATTGAAATTGGATTTTTGGCATTTTCTCGCCAAGATCTACAGGATTACATAAGAGAAATTCAAAAATTACTGGTTATCGAAGGAAAAGTTTAACACAATCATCTTTTGCAATAGAAATCTTTTTGGCGAATCAAAACAGAAGCTTGTAGACATGCTAAGGACATTGAAACAATAATCACCTCCTTAGGCTTCATAGTCGTAGTAGATCCGTTAACATGTTTGCGCATCGTGCTAGCCGCGATGTCCTTCGTCAACTTGATCACCGACTCGTTCTTTCCTTGATGTTTGTTCGGCGACACGTTCGTTACCTTGGTTATCGAGCTGTCGACCCTGGTCACCACGCTAGGCAATTCATGGATGGTCGTCCCGTTTCTTCGTTTCGCCTCTGTCGCTTGTGGCACAGTCACTTTGGTACTCTCGTCCTTTTGCATCGTGGTTCGATGATCCTTCTTTTGACTCGTGGTGATCGCAGGTGTCAAAGACTCGGTCGGTTCCACTCTGCTCGATGGCAACACATTTTCGTGGCTGGGTTCCAAAAATACCGAGTGCTCCGGTCGCTTCACAGGGTTCCGAGGTATATGTGGATCGAACATGTACGACCTAGTCGGCTCGATCTCGCGATAGGTAGACGACGATCTGCTCGGTTGAATGTGGTCCACCTGCACAGGCCTCGACTTCGTTGGAATCACTTTGTTTGTCGTCAGCATCGGTGTTGGTTGGATCGATATCCTGAAAAAAATTTTTAACGGTTTACGTATCTTTGCTAGAATAAAAATCGCAATTGTGGGCCGAAAATCGTGAAAAACTGTAATTTTGAACAGACTGCGAATCAATTTTAGAGAACTTCAAATTATGCAAACACAAACATGTTTGTGCTAGTTTTGCACTCCAAATTCACCCATTTGCAAATGAATTTCACCTTTTTGCAAATGAATTTCATCCTTTTTCTATATTTTATTTTATTTTATTTTTATTTTTTTACTAAAATATGTAATTTAATCTAAATTAAATATTCTTTCAATTATTTAAACTAACTTAAATATTCTTAATGGGTGAAATTGATTTACAAAACGGTGAATTTGGAGTGCATAACTTGTATAGAGGGTACAATGACAAATTCAACATTAGAACAGCTAAACCCAGGTGGGTTCAGCCATAACATCAGCCAGTACATTCTGTGTGCATGAACCTAATATTTTTAAAAGAAGAACCAGATTATGTAGTCGCTTTTAGCGCTTGATTGTCCAAGTGTTGATCAACCACAGCAACGTTTTAGTACCTGGACACAGGTCTGGTGTCAAACGGTCGGGCAGTGTAGATGCTAACGTGTTCCGTGATCATGGTCTTAACCGGCCTGAGAAGATCGGGAACGTCGACGACAACTGGGAGATCGACAGTTCCATGTATGATTGGTATTTTCGATTCGACATCGTGGATGACTGGTATGTGGGAGGTTGCTACGGCGGTACCGATTTGGATCGAACCTGACACTGCGACTGCTGGCCTAACTGTTGCTACTTCAAGCGGTCTGGTAGTCTGTGTCGCTGGCGGTGGGGGTACCATGTCCTGGCGAGCGAAACGTGTAACAAATTAGTGCCCTGTTTATTAATTAAGCAATGTTAACGCTATAACAATGAATCAACTAGGGGCGCCAGAAGGTATCGGGTCGAGACGAGTCGGGTTCTCAAAAATTTCGGGATTCTCAAGAATTTTCCGGGATTCCTTAGCACATTCGATGGCTCCTCTTTTCCTTGCGCAACCAGAAAAGAAGATGCGAGAAATTCCATCCCGACGCGACCCGCACGCCCCTAGAATCACCAAATCCCGAACGACAACGAAGGACAGCAAATCCTTAATGAGCTTACCTGAGAAAGCAGTTCCACGATGAAGGGCCTAGCAACAGAAGGTCTAGGACTAGGTGGAACCATGCTGACGCTTGGCAGAGGAGCAACAGTGGCTTCCTTCAAAGGAATATACTTCGGCGGAGGCTTCAGACCGGAGTCGTTTGCGGTTACAAAGGAGAATCGGTCTTCCATGGGCCCACTCGTCGTGGTAATATCAACCGGTGGAGGAGACAGGCCGACGACATCGTGCGAAGGGATTGGTGGAGGCTTGAGACCCTCCTCTTCGTTTTTATTCGATTGATTCAGCACTGGAGGTCTCAAAGGCGGAGGCAACATGTCTCTAGATGGCACGTCGTTCACTCCTTCGATACCTATCACGTTGCTATTAGATTGTTCAACGGGTCTGATTCTGGTGTCATGCTTCTTCGAGTCACTCTTATCCACACCTTCCGCCGCGAAATGGGTCTGGTAAGCAGTCTCGAGGGATTCGTCGTTCTTCTTCTTGTCGTTCAGATTGGTCACAGTGATCAGCATGCTAGGTGGTCGTTCAGTCTGCGTCTTGCTGTCCACTTCTTGCCCTATAGCCTCTACAGGCAGCGAGAACTTGATGTTTGGTCTGGAATCTGGTTTAGAGTTACCTGATGTAATTGTTATCGGACCTGGCACTTGTGGCCTGGGCTTGGTAATGATATGGGGATACTCGGGATGAATCCTCGTTCCAGGAATGTACTCCGGGTGCGTCACTTTGGGACGATTCTTCTCGAACAACGGCTTCGTCGTCGCGATGTTAGTCTGGAAGTGAATATCAGGTTTTTGCGATGTACTGCTATTTCTGAAGTTGGGTCTAACAATGTCAGTCTTGTTCGAGTGGAACTCCTGTCCGATAGGTTGCGATTCGTCATGTCGTTGATCAGGAACTTTGGTAGCGCCCTGCCAATTCACGTTCGCGAAACCACCCAATTGTGCTTGACTTTTATTCGCTTTAACCTCGTGATTTAGACTGTTGTTTGCGAACGATCCCGACAGCTCAGGTTTGAAATCAGCGTGCTGCTGATCAGTTTTCTTCTTAGGTGGATGGGTTACGCTTTCTGGCCTGGGATACAACGCTGGCCTGGTTTCGATTTTATTTATGGTAGGTGGTCTGGGATATCTGCTGGGTTTCTCTACTTCCGGTCTGAAATGGGGAATGATCGCTGGTGGTCTTAGGTCTATCGTGTCGTCGCGATCATGGGGTCTGCTCGTGGACGTTTGCACCTCCAAATGATGCTTGTCGCTTGGTTTCCTGTAAGTTGCGTGTACTCCTTGCACTATATCGGAATCAGGTCTGGGTTCCTTCCTCTTGTGGCCATATTGCGATGGGACTTCGTGTCCGTTGTAAACGCCAAAAGGCTTCCCTTGCACGATCGCCATGTCATTGGGTCTCGTATAGTAACCTTGCCCGTAGGACATCCCTTGGTTAGGAGTAACTTCGATCTTCTGACCAAATGGTATCCCAGGATTGAACCAAATGGGTTTATCTTTTTGCTCTTGTGCTTGATCCAATCCCACTGGCTTACCAATCACTATGTTACCAGATGCCACGTTCTCGTTCAATGTTACATTGTTGCTTTGACTGCTGGCACCTTCGTCGCCCTTTGTCTTCTGTGTTTCCACTTTTATCTGATTCGCATACTTGACGTACTCGGAGGCACCGATTTCCGAATCCAACGACTTCTCAGTCTGAGAATCAGTTTGCCAAGTTTTCTCCGTCTGTTTTTCCGAGTTAGAGAGGGTCTGATCGATATTCTGATTGTTCACGCTTGACTTAGGATCTTCCAGTTTTACTTTTGGATTCGAAGGATTGTTGTATCCTGTTGCTCCCGTGGGCAAGTGCTCATCAGGGTATTCTGTTGGTGGTTTCAATGGTGTACTGGTGAGTGGCCTTTTGCTGTCTGGGTAGAAATGGGGCGGTCTGTCTTGGAGATCGATCTGTGGCAAAGAACCGTTAGCAATTAGCACGAATTTCTTCAGGAAATTTGTGGTCGAGCTTAATGTGTTATCACTAGGGTAGATGAAATATAAAACAGTAGAAACATTAAAAGAGTGTAGGAACATCATAATCTCTCTTATGCCTAACTTTCAGGATTGTTTCAATCCCCAGACATGTATCATCGCAGTTAAAAGACATACTTATCAAATATTTTTCAATAATTAATTGTGTTAGGGTCAGTATTTACCTGAGGAGGTCTGAACAAAGGCTGTCTCTCGGTAGTGGCCTGGTTTCCATCATCGTTCGGTCTCGTAGATGATATCCTCGGAGGATCATGATGAATTTGGAGATTGGTGATTGGACGATGAGGTAGCACAAACGTGCCTTGGTTTTGTATCTTTGGCGGAGGTCTCTGGGGTCCACTGTGAATCGGTTTCCTAATATGCGGTCTCTCGCCGTAGATCGGTCTGTCCAGAGGTCGGTTGGTTGTGGACCATAATGGTGGACGCGGTCTCAGTCTGGTGTTTATCGGAAACCGCGTTGGTTTCTTATCTTTCCAGTTCGAGTTCAACCCAATCTCATTGCCCGAGTCTGGTTTGGGTAAAAGAATATATCGATGGGAGTTGTCCGATGGTGTCGCGGCTTCGATTCTTCTAGGAGGATTGCCGGACTCGCCAGGTTTCGGAACCTTCTGGAATTGTCCCCTCGGTGGAACATGAGCATGACTTGGAGAATATAGTGGCCCTTGAGGACGGAGATTCGAGGTTTCCGGTCGATGATGCATCAAGATATCCGCGTGAACGTGACCTTGTGTCGAGGGTCTCAACACAGGGGATTCTAATTTGTCCTGTGGTCTCTCGTAATTGAAACGGTCCGGTAATAGAGGAATGGTGGCGGGTCGATTCGGAGGACCTGATTTTTCCTGCTTTCTGAAATTTAATGGCGGAGACGGTGGCACCATGTACTCCGCTGGGTCTTTTCCGTTGGGGTACTTCTGCAGATCTTCCACCTGCAGACAGAGGAGCTTTGTGTTACACATGATTGTCACAGTTGCGCCCTTTAAAGGTTTAGGGCATATAAAATATGGGGTAATTCAAATGGTTCTTACCCTCTGTATCCCAACGAATCCCAATCCTATGTCAGAGTCCGGATAGGGTGAAGGATCATCAAAGGATTGTCCACTTATGTGAGGCTCGATGGTGTCACCGAATATTAGTGCCTGAGTACCACCCTGAGGAATCACTACGTTGGCAATCTGACTGGGTTGGATACTGACCAACAAATCCTGCCCTGTGGGTTTGTCGATGACGTGAGGCACTTGATGCAGTATAGGCTCCGATGGTGTGGGTTTAGATTCCGAACTCTGGATGCCAATAGAAGGCCCTAGAGTCAAAGGATCATCCTGGGCCCATAATGGTCGCTTCTGCTCTTCAGTTGGTACCGTTGGCCATGGCTTCACCAACAATGGCTTCGCGGAATCCATTTTCTGTGAAATCAACACGATTCGAGCTAAGTTAATAACAATACCAACCACAATGTCCCCATTTATACATATACTTATATCAACATATTCGTAATATTTTTCTGATTGAAATTATCATCTCAATCAGCTCATTTCAATCAGAAAAATGTCACAAATATGTTGCTAAAGGTATCGTAGAAAAATAATTAAAAATAGAAATGTTTGGACTAAAAAAATTCACAGAAATTGTTAGAGCATCGAATTAGAGAGACAGCTAAATGCACACCTGATCAAACTGCGGATGAGGTGGCAAAAAGAGCACAGGATCCTTGGCGCTCCAGGGTCTCCTCGACTTTTCAGGACTCCATTCCGGCTCCTTCAAGTTCGAGTTAGGATTAACATACTGTTCCACGTTCGGCCTTTCGGGTGGTTTTAATAAAGGATCATTTTCCAGGACGTCCTGCTTCGATCCGATCCTCTTCGGCGGAGATGACTGAACGGGGTACAATTTCTGAGGTTGTTTAGGTATCAATACCGGATTCGTTTCCACGGGTCTCGAGACCGGGATCTTCAGGTGTTCCTCGTAGATCTGTTGCGCCGGGTAAATCTGTATCTGAGGTAGTTTGTGGGTCTGAATCGTTTGTTGCGACTGCGAATCCTCTCGATCATCCTCCAAAACCTCGAGAACTGGGTGCACCGGGATATTAGGCACTGGTAGCGGGGGTGGTTTCATGCCTATGTGCTCTTCGTCTTCTAGGAACGTTTGCGGAGGTCTAGGCGCCATTTTACCTGGTTTGCCGATAATAACGTCGGTGTTCGCGGTGATTACCTCACCCGGCGAAATCGGGATTCCATCTGCCAGGCTGGATGCCACTTTGTGTCGCGTTTCTGCTATGTAATTCAACTTGGCCAGATGCGTACCTTGAAGAGAAATCAGGTCTGTTTCTATCTACGATAATTATAATAATATTACAGTAATATACATTTTTTTGCTAATGTTTATTGGTGAAAGGTAATAAAACTACACTTTAATTTTCAAATTTTAGAAAAATTTTTTGGATTTTGGTCAGACATTTTTCTCAATTTTCTAGGAAACTGTTTGTTTTATGAAAAAAGGAATCCAACATAAAAGACGCAGCCCGTCCAGATCTAAAGGTTTGTCTAATATATTTTTCGATGCTGTAAATAATTTAGAAGATATTCGAGAAAAACGATTTTGTGAGCATTTCATTAATTATTTTATTTCTTTCAGATTCTTTCTTAATTATTGGAATAATCCTGGGGGTGCCGTAAAAGAAATTCAGAAGTCGAAGAGAAGAGCCAGCCTAATGAACATGTATAAAGATATTTGGTATTATCTGCAAAACAGGGACGTAAGTTTATTACGTAATTTAAATGAACGATTCAGCTGTGTCATGATTATGTTTACCTATATTTTGACTTTCAGCAGTTTCTATGTCCCCGTCGGCAAAGTCGGCGACAGGTATGTAAATCGGTGACCTCTGTGTGGTGACCTCCTGAGCTTCTGCTTGTGGCACCGTGTCATTCCTGCGAGACATAGTTGGTTTCCCTTGCAGTAAACCGGCCATCGCCGCCGTGATCATTGGCCCTAATGCGTTGATTCCTAGTGATCCTAAACTCAGAAGATTGCTCACTTGAAGATCACTCGGATTTTGATTAACTGGTCTCTTGTTTTGGCCGTTTTCGCCGGAAACTGCCGTTGTCACGTTACTTTCCTGTAATTAATATAACGATTTAGGAATCGGCGTTTAGAACGTTCAAAATCGTCAACGTATACATGTAAAAGACTATGAATCTTCACTCGGGGGACCAACAATTTTCAACTTTTCTGAATGTAATATTATACAATTCGACGAAAAACTGGTGAAACTTTAAATTCTAGTGCGCGGAATCCAAATTTCCGTATGCGGATTTCACTCGTTTAAAAGTTATACACGAGTAAAGTTGCTCTATTTCAAGCACGTTTGAGAGACTCGAACGCTGCCATATTTGTTTCCAGACATAGCAGCGTATATGATGTAGTGAGCAGATTCGCTAGGTCTTTGAATGGTCAAATTTAAGTTAAAATTTAAAATTTGATCATTTTCTCGTCGAATTGTATAATATTCAGAAAAGTTGCAAATTTTTGGTTTCCTGAAAGTTTATCCAAGTTGCATTCTACTATATGTGATCTACAATCTACTGTCTGATCTACCTGGCCGACAGGTTTCACGATCTGTTCACTGACAACAGGAGACGTTTCCGTTATTACCAAACTCGTAGGAATCGCTGGGTCCTTCTGAATGTCAACGGTGGCGGTCGATTGTGCTAAGTTCGTGGTGGTGGGATCGATGTTATCCTTCTCGTCGTAGAAGATGATCGTTGACCCGGTAACCACGTTATTCAACGAGTCGGTGTGATGGGATGTTGTCAGCAAAGGGCTCATGTACCCAGTGTTCAGTAAACTTGGCGCTATCGACTCCGTGACAACGTTCTCCACGATATGGGAACGCGACGACACTGTGGTGGACGTTTCTCCATCTGGCCCAGCCTGTTCACAAACAAATTAAAATTATAACTTCATCACAGAAAAGAATATATCATAATTTTTGAAAAGTATTTTACTGTGCCTCACATCTCTGTTGACAAAAAGCTTCTACATTTATATTATATTAGAGCGAATTAAAATCATAACTTCATCACAAAAAGAATGTATCATCATAATTTTTGAAAAGTATTTTATTGTGACTCACATCTTTGTTCACAAAAAGCTTTTACATTTAGCTTTGTCAATATTGTATACGAAATTCCAAATTTTTAATAAAAACGAATTAAATTTCGTCACAAAAGAATACATCGTCAGACGAAAATTAACATGAAACAATTTTTAGTAATGAATTGAATTAATGAAGAAAATTTTTACTTTGCAGAAAGATCCGCAGACTAGATATATTGTTTAGCAACAATTTACCTGAAGTAACGTCGTGAAGTACGTAAAGGTCGTCAGGTATGTTTTCGTAGCGAAGATTTGAATGGGTTCCGGGGTCGGGTTCACCAAGGCTGTCTTCGTGGTCTTCTTCACAGGTACTTTCTCCAGGACGAGATCGGTGGACGTCGCCACGTTTGTGCGAACCACTGTGCTACCTTTCTCCAGGAACGTATTGTAATACGTATAGGTAATATAATAAGTCTTCATTACATCAGTCATGCTTTCCTCGGTGTGATCCAACGCTGTTAGAGTGGTCGTGACGCTGGTTGGACGCAGCGGCGGTGCAGATTCCGTTATTATAAGCTGGAAAAGATATATTAACAATTAATATTGCCATACATTTTATGAGCGACCAATCAGTCTCATTGGAACTCGTGAAGGGTGGCCCAGAAGCCACTATACCATTCAGAATTCGAATTTGTTTATAAAAAATAATTAAGCAAGACCGGAGCTAAAAGTTCCAATTTTGAAGAAACATATAAAATAACATAGAAATACTATAGATATTCTCATCTTTAACAAGTAATTTATTGTTACATTTATTATATTTTAAAATTCTAATCTTAAAATTAAAATATTGCAATAGGTTTTTATATTTTTTCATTTATTTATCGTTGGGTGAAGCGAAACTTTTCGCCCTGTTGTGGGGCAAGTTGTTCTTATATTGGGACAAGTTGTTACAAAGGAATTAAAAATAAGCTATGTTTAACAGAACATCAAAATAATATAATAACTTAAACATTATCGTTGGTGTGAAATTATTTTGGTATATATTGCATTCAATTCTGTAGCCACCAAGAATGTGGAATATTGTGTAAGTTAAATTTTCTTGCACATTCGAACGCTAATTTTCTGGCTTCGGACCACCCTGTACTATGAAAACATTTTTTAAAAAAGTTCAATGCTTTAATCAGAACCAGCTAGAAAGTTTCACAACTCTTTCGTCGTCTGTAAGAGAAAGTGAGCACAAGAAGTAACATGTACAACATGAATTTTGAACAGCAAAACACCAACCTGAGTGACAGTATCACTAGCAGTTTCGATCCTGGTCCGTCCGTCCTCCATGAACGTCTTTTCCAGCATCCTGGTGCTGAGGTACGTGTTCGTTTCCGGTCTGGGTGCCTCCGATGGCTCCAAGATCATGTCTAAATAATGCTGCGGAGCGGTCACCGTGTTCGTGATGACTTTCGAGCTGCTTTCTAACGCGTCGTTCACGTCCGGGTGGTTGGTGTTCAGGGTTAAGTATGTATATGTCGTTTTGAAAATCTCAGTTCGCAGGGTTGGCGACGCCTCCAATGTCACTGCGGCTGTTTCCGATCCGGGCTTCCGGTGGCGTTCCTCCGTAGCGGTATTCGCAACAACCTTGTCAAAACGCAACTGTATTAGCAACTAAACGCAGCATCGATTTCGAAATTTGTTGTTCTTGGAATTATGCAAAATACAAATTGATTCATTGATTGCAAGAGGTAGAATCCAAATAGACGTTTACACTCTAACCCCTTTGCACTCGGAGATATTTTAATTGGAAAATTAAAGCGAGGCTGCAAAAAACCCCTATAAAAAATCATTTACAAAATTATGTAAAAATTGTTTCTTATATTTGAAGATTCAAGATATATGTCGAAAAAATTACGGACTCGAAAAATGTTTTTCCATTACTTTATCAGTCCCATAAAAATTATTCAAATTTTCGACTTCGAGAAAGTGTAATGTCCCCTTAAAGGGTGTACGAATGCTTTTTACACTGATTGCAATTTTATACAGTTAAAATAATGTTTAACATCAGATATATTTTTCAGGTTTCCCATCTCCATGTGTAATGATGACAATACCCTGCAGCCTCACCTGTTGCTCCGTGGAGACGGTAGTCGTCCCGTCCTTGGTGATCGTAGTGAGGTACGTGAATGTTGTGGTACACGTCTTCGTGACAAATTCGTTCGGCTTATCTTGAGGAAGCATCATGACGACCGCGTCAGACAATGTCAGCGTGGGCTGCGGCATAGAATTCTCCCATCGCAATGCCGGCGTTGGACCCGCCACGATCACCTCGACGCCATTCGGCAATACACGAGTGGCCAGGTTGTTGAACCTTCGACCTTCTTCATCTTTCACTTCGTGTTCTCCTGTCATTGCAATTCACGCTATTACATCATGATCGACACCTCTCCCTTCGAATACCTTCTAATTATAAATCATAGAAACATCTGCACGCTCTGCGAACTTATAAATAGACTACCGACTTCATCCCCATAGAATTTCATTCTTTTTCAACACGCGTGACTGACACGTGAGTGACATCATTTTTCTCATAGAGTTATGCAAAAATAATATCATTTAGTGCCTTACGAATATTTTTTCTAATACATATTGTTGCTTACGACGCGCAGTAGCAAAATTATTTTAAAACAGGCAGATTAAGCACTGAATAAATTTTATAATAATATTTGCAAGACATTGGAGTTTGTTAAAAAACCTATTTTTAAACACACAAGAATTTGGCTATTGTTTTTAACCGAATTTCATTAGTAGACAGCGGATCTTTATTCAAAATCGAAATTTTCTGCCTGAATTGCAACAAACGGGAGTGAAATGGAAATTTATTTTCTTTCTTAGGATATTTAACAGATTGAAGATAATATAACAGTATTTTTAAATTCTTCTAATGTATTTACTGTTTTAAATTACATCTACTCATTCTTATTATAAATGCATAAAATCCACCGTCTATTCATCACGGTATTTGTAGAATTTGGTTTCACTTTTGTTAACTAAATTACTTGAATTTTGTGTGATCTTCCAGATTGATAGTTCGGCAGTCAACGTGTTCATGTAGGGGATGAAATTCTATTTTACCTCAATTTCGTACTTTTGAGAAAATCAGCCGTCTATCTATGCACAAATACTACGATGTAAATTAAGGTCTTGCGTTTGTGGCTTTGAGGAAATCCACTGAGGTATAATCGAAGGTTGTTTCAATACAGTGCGAAATGCAAAGACAATATTTTAAAGAACACCTGAAACGAATATGATTAAAACCGAATTTGTAAGTCCAATGTACAGAAATGAATTTTGTATGGATCGATCTGAATACGCCTGGCTCGCTGCAACTCGATGCAACCGTGTACGGAGGTTGCAGCTCCACAGGCGTCTGTAACTATACTGCACATACTTCTTAATGAATCGCGTTGCTGCTAGACTTTCTAACATTTCGTAATGTTTTATTGATCGCGCATCAATTAATCTGTAAACGAGAGTGTTGGCCTAATGTTCTGTATAAACATGTATTGTATATTTATACATATAGTAATATCTTTGTTCACTTTTGTACTTTACAGTTCATATAATACATTCATTGTTATGTTGTTATATTGTTATCGTATAAGAGGTTGGGGACAAGCAAGAATCACATAAAGAGTATATAATACATAAACATAGTAAAACAGTGTCTATTTGGAAATACAGTGTTTTATCGATATAAGTCCCCAGCACGGGTCTGCCGAGGGACATTTATGCGCCAGGGATAGTACTCTCTGACTTTTGCCGAACGTAGATAAGGACAGCCGAGCTCGAGAAGCTCGGTCGCCGAGAAGTGTAAACATAACTAATCTGAATTTCTAACTTCTTTATTTTTCATTATTTTTTTATGGGACTTCGAAAAACTTCGACTAAATGATATTTACTTTAATCGCCTATTACAAGTAAATATCATCGGAATTATATCATATTTGGTATGATTTTGCATTAGAAAAATGCCACGAATACGTTTTTCGAAGTCCCACAAAAAAATAATGAAAAATAAAGAAGTTAGAAATTCGGATTAGTGTGATCTCACCGATATACTTGAGCCGCATGATATACTTCTCGGCGGCCGAGGCCTCTCGAGTTTCACGGCCCCTCAAGGGGGTATACCCCGCAGTAGTGGGGATAGATATGGGACATTTACAGGCCAGACTTTTGGGACATTTATGGATAAAATACTGTAGTAATCGAACTCACAAAAAGTTGTTCGAAAGATCATAGCATCAACTCTACTCATACGAAAGTATCGTACAGTACACGAAACGTAGATCGCACCCATCGAAAGAGTCAGAGTCTGAGAATCCTCGATTAAAAGTTGAGAAGAGAACAAATATACACGCATCGATCAGACGATCAAGTATGTACAAAATCTTTCATTTACAGTATATGTACACATATCAGAGAGTTCTATTGCACAGGAAAAAATTTAGAATGCCAGAAGCCAATTGGAGCGAGACTTGGGAATAGAATTTGTACAACCTCGAGTGCGTTATCTCGAGGGGAAGTGATATTAGTCTAAAAGATTATTTTGTACATTGATCCTCGTGTGTTCCAAACCATTTCCCAAGAATTCAATTGAAAGTTCATCAAAATATGAATTTTCACCAGTGGTCCAATGAAACTGTCCAGGTTGTCAATTACTTATGAACGTTTGTTGCCAAAAGAATTACTACAAAATCTATAATATGTACACTCTTATAGAAGCTAGTCGTTAGGAAAAATGTGTATGAATTTTTCCGAAAAAATTTCTGAAAGTCACGTGTCTTTTGAGACCATTAACCGAGTGTAAATCTTGAACGTACGAAGGTAACTTAGAATAGAAAAAAGAATTCGGTTAAACTTTCCCTTGCGTGACCAGAAATTTTTGCCTTTTTCCTATGCGATCCAGTAGATTTGGGCGCGAAAATGCCAAAAATCCAAGTTTCGATCCTAGGAGATCAATGATTCAAGAGCTATGAGTACTTAAAGTTGAGCGGTTTTCAGTGTTTCTGATATCGCTGAAAATCGCTCAAGTTTAAACACTTATAACTTTTAAACCACTGATCTCCTAGGACCGAAACTTGGATTTTTGACATTTTCTCGCCAAAATCTACAGGATTACCGATAAATCCGATAAAAGCAACCAGTTTCATTCAACCCCTGATTCTTCCAGGTCAATCTACTGAGGAACAATCGGCGGAAAGTCCAGATCAGACGAGGATGCTCGTAGAATAGGCTCGGCCAGAGCCGTGTATCTACTCACCAGTAGCAGGCACTGGACTATACACAGACGACACAGCGTTTGCTGACGACTCCACAGTAGGAGTGACAGTCACCGTGACGGGCACCGTCAACGTAAGGGTCGTCACTCTCGGTCTGACGGTCGTCGAGGACGTAACTTTCGTCTCCAGTCCGTTCTGTTGCGTCACCACGTAAGTGTACGTCCTTAATCTCGTCGAGGTCACTACAGTCTCCGTATAGAAAACGCTTGTACTCGGTTCTAGTTCGGGTGGGGGTTTCGTCTGATGGTCAACGATGGTGGTTGGTTTCGAGGGTAAGATCTGAGGGAAGTCTGGTCTTGAGAGGGACAAGTACAAATCGTCGGCCAATCCCGCCTCGATGTCTTCGGGAGTCGGTGACGAGATGGAGGTCGTCACCTTGACAACATCGAGGCTCGGGGTAGCCTCGAAGACTCCCGAGGTCCTCTTTGCGTCCGAGGGAGTGTAATCGTCTCCCAGAGGGATCACGCTTGGTATCTCGGAATCGTCTAGGTATCTAGGAGTTGGGGAGTCGGGAGACGGTGAGTGGTATGTCTCGAGAGGCAACACACTGGCGAAACTCGGAGCAATTTCGATCGACGACGATGTATCTGTCGAAACGACCGCTGAAGACGGTGTGGGTGTGGTGACGGGTTCAATCATCTGCACTGTTGGTTCTTCTTCTTTGCTGGGTAGTTCCGTTGTAACCGATGCTTCCTGAACATCCTTTTCTTCCTCCGTCGCAACCGATGGTTTCTTAACATCATCTTCCTCCTCGTCTGTCGGAGATGTCTTTGGTTCTGGTTGAACGGTTGGTTCCGTCGAGGTGTCATGGGATTCTGTTTCCGTGGGTTGCGTAGTGACATGGGACTCGGTGTCCTTTTCCAGTGAACCTTCAGCATCTTGTGACAAATGATCTGTCAGCTCTGGTTGAATCTGCGATTCGATTGATTCCGTGGATGACACAGTAGTTTCGGGGACGCTTGTCTCAGTGGTAGTCTCAATATCCTTCTCAGTGTGCGTGGTTGTCTCGGGCTGATCTTCGGGAACGCTTATAACCATTGTTTCGTTCATGGGCTCTGTTGTTTCCATCACCTTCTCCGTTGTTATCTGTTCTTTTTCCTCTTCTTCCTCTTCATTGATATCTGGGTGAATAGTGGTAGAAACATCTTCTTGCACCGTCGTGTCAACTTCTTCCGACATATCTTCTTCCGACATATCTTCTTCCGACATATCTTCTTCCGACATATCTTCTTCCGACATATCTTCTTCCGACGTCGCGGTTGAGTCTTCAATCGGTTTCGCGGTAGTCGAGACTCCTTCGAGTTTTGCATCTTCTTTAGAGACCATTTCAGTCGCTGTTTCCTCCGTCTCCTCTTTAGGTTCGACAGTTGTGACCTTCTCGTGTGCAGGTGTCTCAGGAGTGGTCGCAACACTGTCTTTACTAGGCACAACATTCTCGTCATCCTTCGGTGACTTGGCCGTTGTTGGAACATCCTCGTCCAACAGTTCGTTTGCTCTCTCGGTTGTCGTGGTCACCTGATATTCATCCTCGTATTCGGAGTACTCGTCTTCACCCGCTGGGAAGAAGAAATTGTCAGTGATGATAATAGGATCGTTCACACTGGACTCTTCCAAAACTCTCGTGGCGGTTTCCTCTGCTGGCGTAGAGGTCTCCGTCAAATCAGGCTTGTTGTCGATAACGTTGGGTGGTTCCTGCAGTTCAGGCGTGAAAGTGGTAGTATCTTCTAGCTTGGGTTCTTCCGTCTCATCCTCTACCTCGTACTCCTCCTCGTATTCGGAAGTCGGAGCGGTGAAAAATCCAGAGGTGATGATGGCGAAGCTCGGCGTCGGCTGCACCGGTCTAACGGCGATCAGTTTCTTTTTAGTGATCCTGGCCCTCTTGTCAGTAGTGCTCGGCAGAACGGACGTCGGTTCGATCTTCCGTCGCCTGGTGATGGTCACTTTATGTCGTCCAGGTTCAGGCCTGAAGCTCTCCGGCTCGTCCGTGTGTATCGAGTTCGCTAGGCCGAGCGTCCTCACTCTGGTGACGACGATCCTTCTCGGTGTGTGACTCGCGGTAGCCAACGGAGGATCCTGGGTCCTCGAGCTTACGGGTCTACGTCTGACGACGGTCCGCGTGTGCTGTCTACTGAATTTCCTGACAACAGGCACGCGGATCCTGATCCGTTTCCTCGGCGCTTCTTCGAGGTAGTCATCGTTAGCCTCAGTCAGGGCTGCTGGTCTCGGGTCACCCTCGTCGGGCCATTCAACGCGTTTACTATCGAAGTGACCGGGACGGTGGTCGTCAGGGTAATCATCTGAAAAGTCGACGATTCTCGGTTCCGTGGTAATATCCTCGTCGTTTCCCCGGGGGTGTTACATCTAGCACGACCGTGAAAGGATTTCGGGTTCTTGTCTGGGATTAAGCGGCCCAGTGGGTTAAACGACCATCCATCCAAGACTCGATCATTCCGCCGTTTCGTGCACTTAGTAGCGTTTACCAGGGTTTGCTGGCCGACATACAGGGAGTACCATGCTTGCTGGGTTTGTTTTGGTCGTGTGGTCACGCGTGCGGCGGCGGATTTGAGGCCATGTTAGTGGGTATAGGACGACGCTCTAGGGGGGTAGTTTCAGTAGGAGACAGAATAGAAGACAGGGGGAGCGAGCAGGACGAAGAATGGAGACCGGGAACTTGGCACGGTGTCCCCGATCAACCGAAGCTGCGAGCTTCCCACGGTTCTTTCCCAACTGTACGGAGAATCGTTCTTGCATACCAGAAGAGAAAAATAATAAAATAAAACAAAGAGAACGGAAGAGGTACAACGATCCCCAAAGAATTCACTATATTACACCACGATGATCATCGTCGTCGCTGAAATTCCTCGCAACGAGCGAGAATGTATCGTCGAAGAACCGTCCGTGTGACTAACGATAACGAGAAAGGTCGTCAGCTTCGGTCTAGGTAGGTGTCAGTGAGTTGCGATGGACTTAATTAAGAATGACGACAGTTAGGGTATGGGGGGATGGGATTGGATGGAGAAGAAGGTAGTAGAAATGATTAAGGGCGGATAGGCGTGGAGATGTGCCGTCCGACGTCACCCACTACACTCTCGAGACTCTGTGTCGGCGCGTGCGTGTCCAGTGAATCCTCGCTCCCTGTCAGTATTGTGATTTCCTCCGAACCCGCGTGCAAAGACGCCGGAATGGAAGGCTGAACCTCGACAGTATGTTCAGTAGCCCTTCGCCTCCTGGAGGAGCTAGCCATCTCGCCGACCTTCACAGTGCTGAGAACGGTGCTGAACTCTCCGGGCCTTCGGCCGGAAACGTAGAGCGTGACCACGCTGGACTCTTCTTTTGCCTGGCTAGAATGATCCTCTTTCTTGTCGTTCGACTTGCCGCGGCTGTTGCGTGGCCGGGACGACTTATGGTAATCATGCGCGTCGTCCTCCTCCTCAGAGTATTCATAGCTGTCTTGTTTATAATCAGAATCGGCCGGCTGGTGTTTCCTCTCGACTTCGCCCGGCAGGGTGTTACTCTGGGTGAAAGGGGGCGCGGCGAACACCGGGTCCAGAAGAGGATTCGAGTTCTTGACCGGTTGCTGGGGCTGCTGGAGCAACGCCAACAGAGAATTCAAGTTGGCCGCGGGCAGAGCCGCCGTGGGCGTGACAACTACCGTGTCCGTGATGAACTCTGTCGCGGTGACGACGTCGGTCGAGGTATCTACCAAGGTCGTCAAGATTTCCTTACCACGGAAGGTAAGCGGGATCACGGTGCTCTGTTGTTTCGTGATCGTAGTGACGTACGAGGTGGTACGCGTGTTATACTGCGTGGACGGTGTGCCCTGGGGTTGCAGCAGAGGGTTAGCCTGACCTAACTGACCGAGAAGCAGCTGCGATAGCAGGATGTTCGCGAGAGGCGCATTCCCCGCTAACGACGGTTGTACAGTGGAAACTACGTTCTCTACGGAATACACGGTCGTGGGGACGATTACCGATTGCGAGGCTCGGCGACCGCCTAAAGTGGTCAGCGTGTGGGAAACCCGGGTGGTGGGCGTCTCGTGGAGCAGAAATCGGGTGACCTCGGTCTGACCTTGGAGGTTAGTACCAGTGACCTCGCTAACGATTACTACCAGCGGCCTGCCGTCTCCACCTGTTACGGTGCTATACTGAGAGGGGCCGAGAACTTCGGTGCTGGGCTGAGCTGTAATGATGCTACGCTGCTCCGTGACCCCGTTGTTTACCACGGGGATCGTCACCTCGGTCGGGACGTAATGGGTGACCGTGATCGTTCCGTCATAGTCGGGATAAATGGTGGGCGACTCCCTAATATCCTCGAGGGAACCACGACGCGACGATGATCTCCTATTACCGTTCCTACCCGACGACCTTGACGGAGCACGAGATGACGGGACACGCCTCGAACCGGACGACTCGGAGGACTTGTTCGATCCGTTCCTCAACCTCGGAGGTCTCACTCTGTCCGAGCTGCTCGACGTCCTGCCGTTGCTTCGGGACCCTGAAGAGTTAGGTCTTTTATAGTTCGTTCGGCTCGCACCCATCCCGTCTTTCTCTCTTAGAGTGAATTGCCTACCGTTGCTGGATGTCGGGGATGGTTTTATTCTAGTCGAAGAGCTTCTCTCGCCGTTCGACTTCGTCCGTAGTCGGACCTTGCTCTGATTCAACTCCAACGACTCTGCCGACGTTTTCTCAGGATTATTCGGTATCTTCGACGGTGGACGAGACGTTGTCAACGATCTGCCGCGATTGTTATAACGAGCGATCGGCTTTGTTGCGGTCTTTACATTTCCTTCTTTGCTGACAACGGTCTCGCTCGCCTCCGTCTTCTCTTCAGCTTTCGAGCCTGGTCGGCGGAAGCGACTCGAATACGTTCTCAGTTGACTGGCCTGCCGACGTGTTCGCCTACTCCTCGCGAACGGTCTGATTTGCACGCCCGACCTGATGGATTTACCAGAACGTCGATTCGTCGTTCTGTCTTCGTGTTCCGATCCCTCGTAGTCGTTGTCGCTAATCTCCTCCACAGGCTCGTCCTCGAAATTTTCCTCTCCATCGTTCTCCGGATCTTCGTTCGGGTCTATCTGCTCCTCAGTGGGTAGCTCTTGTTTCTTTCCAAACAATCCTCTCGGCGGGAATATGCCTGTGTTACCTTGTCGCGGTTTGGTTGATATCGGCGCGGTTCTACCGTTGGATCTGCTGTTTGTCACCTTCGGGGTAGATGGCGGAGTAGGTCTACTTATATTTCCATTTCTCCGAGGTGTCGTTGGTGGTTTGACAGTAGTGACGGTTCTTCCAGAATTATTCAAACTGATCGGCCTGCGGAATCGCAGCAAAGGATTCGTGGACCTTCTCGAAGATTCCGTGGTTGTCTGCAGCGGCACGGTTACCGTTTCACCGCCGTCGAAATCCTCCGTATACGGAGTCTCCTCTGTCACCAAGGTGGTGGTAGTGAACTCGTTGGCATCGTTTTCCTGATCGTCGTGTCTCACGGTTGCCTGTCCTCTCAACAATGTCGAGGATGGTCGAATGGGTGATCTGAACCTGGTCGAAGCTCCAGGATAAGCGGAGCTTGATCCACGAGTCGCAGCTCTGGCCGAGGAACCTCTGATCGATGTCGGTCCTCTCCTGTTTCCTTGGAACACCGACGATGGAGATATCCTGACTTGTGCTCTGCCTCTGGTGCTTCCTGTCACAGCAGAGGTGTATGTACTGGCTGTGCTAGGCGATCCCCTTCTTCCATTGAACCTTCTGGACGCTGACGGAGACAACGTCGAAGAGTACGGCCCGATCGGAGAGCTCACTCGGCCTCTGGACGAAGCAAACCTATTGCCCTTCCCAGCTAAGGTAGCCGTTACAGTCGGAGTTATGTCCGTTCGAGTGATTGTGGTAGCACCTTGCGCTCCTTTACGCTTGGGATTGAACGTCGGTCTATTCCTCGAGGAGAACGGTCTGATCGCTGGTGTAAACGACCTCTTTCTAGTGGAGAACGTCAATCGAGACTTTTTCTTCGAACTCAGTTCATCTTTTCCATCCTCCTCGTCCTCTTCGTTCTCCTCGCTCTGTTCACCGTCGTCGTCCTGATCGGAAGACTCTGTCGTAGAATCTTCTGACAGGGAAGATTGAATCACAGCTGGCGAAGGAGAGATTTCCGGAACCTCGGTTGGCTTCGTGGGTGGCTGAGTCGATGTCGGAGCGATATTTAGAGTCGGTGTTGCTGACAAGAAGCTCGAAGTGCTTTCAATGATCTGGGCGTACCTGCCTTCTATGCTGGTGCCGATCACTTTCGACTGATAGAACGTGGTGGTTCCGTTGTTCTCGATCTGGCCGTGTATCAGCCTCACCAACCCGGTCCTGTGACCATGAACAGCCGGGATGGTTGCTTTTCTCTCTTCGTTGATCTTCGTACTGGAAGTACTCTCGATCACCTTGGCGTACAAGCCTTCTAACAAGGTTCCTATCTGTTTCGTGGTGAAGTAAATCGTGGTCACTTCGTCAGCGTCCACCACGCTTCCCTGGTTCAGCGAGAGAACACCTGTCGGGAGGACAGGAGTGGCGATAGACGACGATGGCAAAGGTGGTGTTTCGATCGAGGTGGAACTTTTAACAACTTGCGCGTAGAGTCCGTCTATATAAGTCCCGTGCACGTCGGTCACATAGTGAGTCGTGGTCCCGTCATTCACCTGACTGGATCTGACAGTCGAGATCAGACCTGTCTTAGGCTGTTCGCTGGCTTTCGACGGCGTTACAGGCTTGTCCACGGTTGGGATGCTCTGCTGGTACACTGGTCCGTCGATCGCTCTGCCAGTCGCTGCTGGTTGCGTGGCAATGACGTCGGGTGTGGAGACACTAGTGACGGTCTCCAATCTACTGTTCAGTATAGTCTCGTTGCCAATGTACGAGGTCGTGAAGTAGGTGTACGTAGTATAATACGTGGTAGGTTCGGGTGAAATGGTAGAAGCCTCCACAACAACAGGCGCAACAGGAACATCGGTGATATCCTTGACAATTGTCTTCTGAACCGACTCCGACCTGGAGTTCTCGAGTGGAACAACGTCGGACGGTGTGACTTCGTTATCAGCGGTGATCTTGGAGTCTTCGTTGTTGACAGGAGTGTCTTCGGTAGATTCAGAGGATGGTCTGTAGGTCATAATGACACCGAGTTCTACCGATGGTGTGGGTGACACTCCTGGAGTCACCACGTTGCTGACAGTTTGCTCGTGACTCGAGGTAACCGTGTCTCCTCCTTTGTAATACGTGGTCCAATAAGTGAATGTTGTGAAGTACGTCACTGGTACGGTGCTGGTTTCCATAGGGGCCACGGCAGTCGGTCTGATGGTTTCTGTGACGATGTTGGTGACAGTCTCCAGACGACTGGCCACCGTCGACTCTTCGCCCTTGTAGCTGGTCGTGAAGTAGGTGAAGGTTGTGTAACTCGTTTGCAGAAGCAGAGTGGGCGCCGGTTCTACGTCATGGTGATTCGACTCGGACAACTCTTGATCCTCCGGGACTGCGTTTCTCTTGTCCATCAGGTCCAGGACTGTGCCACCGCCGGAGCTAGAGGAAGATACCACGTCTGTGATCATGGACCCAAGAACCGCCCCATCGACAGGTGGATTGGGCGTCACCTGAGCGTTCACCTCAAAACCACGGAACTGACTGTCAACCATTGGTTGATCGTCCACCGTAGTTGAGAACTCTGTAGTCTCTATCTTAGCTTCGTCAACGGCAGAACTGTCGTCATCCTGGCCAACTGTCTGCTGTTGCACCTTCTTTGCCAGTTGGAGTGCTTCTTCCTGTGACTTCTGCCGCTGAAGAGCTTCCAGATAAGCCAATATCTCTGGAGGAACTGCTGCTGGCTTCGCCGGCTCCTCTTTCGGTGTAGTTGGAGCCTGAGTTTCTTGGGTAGTTGGCAAGACAGCGGTGGGTTGAATCGTCTCGGTGACAACGTTAGTGAACACCTCGGTTCTGGTCTCGATCTCTATCTCGTCGTCGACGAAGATGCTAGTGAAGTAAGTATACGTTGTGTAGTAGGTCTTGGTCTGTTCTTTGACAGGCTCCGTTGGCAACACTGGAGTCGGGCTTGGTTCGATGTCAGGCACGGTCTGTCTAGCGTCTTCGAAATCCTCGGTAGTCGTTCCCGGCTCTGTAGGAATGTTCTGATCGGTCGTAGTGTCCTGATCCTGAAGAGTAGTCAGCGTGTCTTCTGTCGTTTGCTCCAAGGTTGTCGGATACTTCTCGGTTTCTTTTTCGTGGAATTGAGGGAACACAGACGGCTCTACAGCGTCCACGATCTTAGTAGGAGCTATGAAGATGGACTGGTCTTTCTCGAACAAGTCTGCGACCACAGCAGACACTCCTTTAGGTCCGACCGTTTGAGTGACGACGTTCGTCTCGACGACCTCTCTACTGGAAACGCTAGATGTATTCTCTTGGAAGAAGGTCGTCAAGTATGTGTAAGTAGTATACAACGTCTTAAATATCAGCTCTATTTCCTCGTCCTGCTTCGTGGTCTGTTCTTCCTCCATAGCGCTGATCACACTCGGAGTGGTTTGAGTTGTCATTGGCTGGGTCAGCGCAGTGGGAAGAACATTGGTGGCAGTCGAGTTAGCTGCGATCAGCTCTGTCACGTAAGAGATCTCCGAGGAGACCACTTCCTTCGAACGTACTGAGGTGGTAGTTTGAGTACCGTCAGGAATAAAGAACGTCGTGTAGTACGTGAACGTTTTGTACACCGCGGATGGCAGAATTCTGGTAGCCAGACTCGGTTTCTCATCCTGATCCCCAAATTTATTCTTGTGCCTCAGCCCTACATTGTTCTTGGAGCTACCTCCTTTGATACTTCTTCCTTGAGGATCTCCCGGGACAATATCATTCGGGATCTCGTCTTCCAACGAAGGCTTAGCCGACTCTGTAGTCCCCAAGACTCTCCTCGCGCTCTCCAAGATGTCTTTCAGAGTGGTTAACACGCTGTCGGTGGTGCCCCTCAGCGGAGTTGTCAGCTCGTTCATCTCCTGCGGGCTTTCCTCGCTAGTGGTGATCACTCTGGGCGTAGTGCCGATTGCCATATCGAAGGTAGTCTCCTGTTCAGCCTCGGTTCCTTCCGCGACCGTCGTTCCATAGTCGACAGTGGTATCCTCGGTGTCATACGTGGCAGTGGCTTCGTCAGGAAAAAAGTAGACGTTCGAAGACGTGTGAATGATCTGGGCATAATTGGTGCCAATGTAGGTGCCATAAATCAAGCTCTTGTAATGAGTAGTCGTGCCATCCATCGAGGTGGTGGAGTCTACAACTTTGAGAAGTCCCGTAGCTTTCAGAGAAGCCGTGTCCATATCCGGGACCAGAAGAAGGGGCTCGGTGAACGTGGAAGACGACTCCGTTTCAAAGTCTTCAGTAACGCTGGGCTGAATATGTGCTCGGTTGATAACATCCAGAAGAGGATCACCGGATCCAGCTTTCGGACTAGGATGCTGATCAAGTCCGGGACGTTGAGCGGTCTTCGTCGAAGCCGGGACAACGCTGGTGGGCCTGATTTTGATCACAGCGACGCCATCGTCGGGTCTCAAGGTCGCATCGCCCTTGATCGTAGTGGCAGGTCGTCCGACAGGAACCGGCGAGGTACTCGGGGAGAAGACAATGACAGTCTCGCCCACGGTGGTAGTGAAGTCAGCGAAACCATGATAAGTCACGGTAGCCAGAGGCTTAGTGTCAGCCTTTCTTTGCATGGGAACTTTCGGCTGTGACTTGAAGATCTTCGGCAATCGAGGCCTGAAGGTTTTCGGCTGATCGTCCTCTGAATTGTCAAAGCTGCTGGTCACGTACTCGTGCTTGACCGTGAACGTCGGCAGATTATCAGCGGGCCGAACCTTCGCAGGCTTGAACCTCTGCGGGTCAGTGCTGAGTTCTCGCCTGCTGAATATGTCGTTCTCCCTGGACATTTCGTCCAGCTTCGTCGAGGCCTTCTCATTGTCCTCGTGCTCTTCGGCTTTCTGATCGGAATCCACGCTGCTCGACGTCTCGATCTCCTTCAGAACCTTGATGGGCGCGTTGTCGAGCGCCACTCGGAACTGCCAATCGTCATCGGGCGCTCTTGATGGATAAACGACGTACGGTCTCGGGGTATCCGGCGTCGGTTCTTTGTCATAGAAGACCCTACTCGACGTCGACAAGATTCTAGCGTACAGACGACCATTGTCTAGCGTGGTGCCCAGCACCTGGGTAGCGAACTCCGTGCTGGCACCGTCCTGCACGAACGTTCTAGCGGTTTTCGTGAGCAGACCGACCGGCGGAACGGACTTGCCGGGCCTGGCCGAGACTAGGAGGACAGTGGTCACCCCTGAGGATAGTCACCGTGTGTGTTTACGTGTGTTTTGGAACGAGTCGGGAGGAGTTCAGGATCGTTCAGAAGCATCGAGAACCCGGGACATGGCCGCACATGAACGATTGGTACGGTTCGGTTTAGTTCGAATCGGTTCGGTGGCGTCATGGTAACGAAGTCAGCGTATGTCCGTGTCGTGCATCGATGTCGTCACAGTACATGTTCGTCCAGGTCGTGTTTCGTTGCCAATTACGTCAGGACCAATCGTCGTTGGTGATGGTTGTTTGTATTTTGTTGTTTTGTTTGAGTGTGGTTTTTTTTTAAGAAGTTTGTTTTTATTTTAGATAATGTAGGTCGTCGGAGAGACGGAGTGGCGGGCGGACGTTGGAGGCAGACGGCATCCAGTTGTTGAGAAGAGTTGAAGGCGAGGAGCAGGCGGGAGCAGTAACAGAAACAGAAAAAAAGAGACAGACGATCTTAGTAGACGAGTCATCGTTGTTCGTAGCCTAGAGCACCTGCTTCGTCCGGCTTCGTCCCCGTTTACCAAGTTTATCATCGATTTCCGATCGTCACGCGTTCACGGCCGCGCCGGTACCGTTTGCTGATATCCGTGGAGGTCATGCCCGAGAAAATCGTTATATATATATATATTTATAATAAAACAAAGAGTAAGATACCAGGCGGTTAGGTGACACGTATGTATGTACAGCTCGGGGGACCTGATAAATTGTTTTAACATTTTTTAGCAGCTCTGTTTAATTATTCCTGACCGGTACGCCATTTGCAGCAACAACGTCTGATAATATCAGTTTCAATTTAAAATATCGTGTGCGCTATTCTTTTACTTTCTGAAGATGTTCGGAACAATTAAGGAGGTAGATTCGTTTCCAGAATTGCAAGGGTGCGGGATGCGCCTTCTCGTTTCTCGATAATGCAAAGATGGGGGTTTTCAATAGTAAAAAGCGCTATATCTAGATCAATCTCCTATTTTTACGTTTGCGGGGCGTAATTTACATTATTCCAGCTGTTGCCGCTTTATGAAAATACAGTAAAGTCGCGATCTAGTTCCCTAAGGATCTCTACGATCACTATCCCTTCGCCAAGAAGCTCGAGCTGCCTCGTTTACAAGCTGTCCTTTTCTACGTTCGGCATCCTTTGTAATATCGGCGCGGTCGACGCAGTCATAAAAAAATAGTTTCCCTACACGATCTTCGTCCTTGCTCGGAACAAGCGATGGAAGCTAGATGCTGGGAGCTGTATGCTTCCGAATAATGCAAATTTCGCCTCGTAAACTAGATTGATCTTTTATCTAGCGCTTTTGACTACTGAAGAACCTCATCTTTGCATTATGAAGAAATGAAAAGGCGCATCCCGCACCCTCGCAATCCTGGAAACGCGAGACTACCCTCGTTTAATAAAAGATCACTATTAATATTATTCGCTAGCGTAAACGCTCGCGTGTACATCGGATTAGTTTCGCGCGTGTAGTCGTAGTGAAAGTCTCTCTCGCGCGTATCGTTATAAGATTGTCATATTTTGTTGTCGCAATCATCAAGTCCCCCGAGGCTACGTTTCAGCGGTAAGTCATTTGTCAGGATTCGAGACCCGCGTACCCACGGATACGGAACACAAAGAGTGTACAAAAAAAGAAAAAAAATAGACGCACAGAGGACAAATAGAGCACGTTTCTCCTTGTTTCTCATTTTTCTCTCCTTTTTCGTTTTCATACGTTATGTATACGTTTATATGTACACGGTCGCACGCACAAATCGGTTTAATTTTTTTTTTTTAGAGGTAGAACGAGATCGGTTTCGTTTAAACTGTGAGAAGAGATAGGTCAGACAGCGGAGAACGAGAGAAGAAAGCGAGAGAGAACGGTTTTTGCCGGTAGAGTTGCACTCGAGTCACTTTTTTTTTCTCCAGCGGTGTAGCGAAAATGATCCGTACAGAACAGAGAGTGTGAAACTCCAGGGGAAAGATTGGTTAGATGGAATTAGAAATGATCGCCCGTAAGTGCAACTCTGTTGTGAGATCACAAGTATGATGCAAGGCAAGCACAGTGATATGACTCTGATCGCTCACCTTGCAGGTCCCTTTCTAGCCTAGGCGCGCCAGCTTCTGGTAACGATTCCGCATCTGTAGGGGAGAAAATAATTTAATAAATGTGAGCTCGTTTCGACTGACCCGGAAGTTCTTAGCTCTTCTTTAACAGTCTTAACCCTTTGCATTCCTTTGTCATCGGAAAAAGAAATCGGAGAAAGAAATCGGAGAAAGAAAAATGTAAGTAAAACAGGTTTTTATTTTGTCTTAATATTTTTTAGTTGAAAACGAGTATAAGTTCCACAAATATAAATTACAACAAAGTTTGAGAGGGAGTGCTTGTCGACGTCGTTGGCAAAAGGAATTGTTATAAACATTAAATAGCCAGAAATAATAAATTTATCAATAATTACTATCACGGCGATCGCGATAGAGCCAGTAGGAATATTGCATTCATTCCGACTCCCTTTCCGGGTCTCTTGTGCAGCAACCTCCTCGTGGTGAGACCTGGGCAATCGGTATTATCCTCTATTTGTAAGAACTCCTAGGATCTTACAAGTAGTGGATAATATCGAGCTAATAGCTGCACAGTTCTTCAATAAAGATTATTTCAAAGATTATTTCCCTTCCGTAACATTTTGTAAAGTCACAATCTCTCGGAATAAAATGTATTATTCAAGTTGTTACGTATGCGGACGTTTCCTCCCAACCCAAACTATCATCGGTTCACGCATAGCTGCCTAACCCTCGGCTCGTAACACAGTATAGCAGTACACCAGTGGGATGATCATCTAATATAATTGTCTGTACCTCGCCTGCAGTGTTGCAGTGTTGCAGTAGAAGTCTGACAGCCTGCCGAGTCTCTCTGGGCCAGTCTTCGTATAAATGTTTCGAATATAAGTTATATACACGTACAATACAAACATTTTATGTATGCAATTACAATGAATAAATAAAGACAACGTAATAAAAACGTATATCTGCGTACATATTTATTCTACCACTATTTTTCCCGATCCTCCTTGTCGTAAATTGTCGTAAAGTAACAATACTGATTTCCGGAGAAAATTGTAAGAATAGCGAAACTTTGAAAAATAAAAATTATCGGCTGTCTGGCTTGTGGTTGAGTCGTACTACTGAAATTCGTGCCACCTTCTTTGATATCATGTTCTCCTAATACAAACCCAAAAATTGTCGAAAATTTTCGAAAATCCCGAAAATTAGACTTTGTATCAGGAGAACATGATATGCGAGGAGGTATCCGGATTTTCAGTAGTACAAGTCAACGTCGGGCCAGCCGCGCAAAAAATTTCGAAAATTCAGTAGTACAACTCAACGTCAAGTCAGACGGCCGAAAATTTCACGAAAATCCCGAAAATTAGACTTTGTATCAGGAGAACATGATATGCGAGGAGGTATCCGGATTTTCAGTAGTACAAGTCAACGTCGGGCCAGACGCGCAAAAAATTTCGAAATTTCAGTAGTACAACTCAACGTCAAGTCAGACGGCCGAAAATTTCACGAAAATCCCGAAAATTAGACTTTGTATCAGGAGAACATGATA